>CAUIVZ010000011.1:13836483-14128983 GCA_961763995.1 Juglans cinerea
AGATGCTGTTAAAGCAGATGCCTCTAAGATTGAAGCTATGGTGAAATGGCTCTGCCCTAGGAGTGTGAAATCCTTGGGGGATTTCTTGGGCTTACTTGCTATTATCGGAAGTTTATCAAAGATTATGGAATGATTGCTGCCCCCTTGACTGCCTTTCTCAAGAAGGATCCCTTTCATTGGAACATTTTAAAGACTGAAGGTTGCTTTCACTAATCCTCCAGTGTTGGCATTGCCTGATTCTTCTAAAACCTTTGTTATAGAGTGTGAATCGAGTGGGGATGGGATAGGTCCTGTGCTAATAGAAGATGGATGGCCCTCTTTAAGCCAAGCTTTAAAAGGGAAATAATTGCAGCTGTCTACTTCTTACCTGCTCATGTTCTTCCGGGATTTGTTGTTGATCTTAAATATGAGAGAAATGAGAAACACAGACTATCTTTTCATACTTCTAATGTATTAATAAGAAACTTTAAACCTTTTGAAATTATATTGTATGCTTCTTACCCTTAGCATGATATCCAATGTGAAGTTATGTTGGTTTTAGTGCAATTGGATCTGAAAATAGATTGATTTTGTTTAATTGATAATATCTAAATTTGGATCCCTTTCATACCAGTATTGGAGCTTTCCATTGGATAGATCGTGCCTCAACATTCATGCCATTAGGGGCTACTAACAGGTAACAAGAGCAATTAGGTGACTGATACTTCAGTCGAGTCATTGATATTTTTCCTTGTTATGAATTGTTTTCACTTCTATGGATTTGTTAGCAGTCAATTTATAATTGTCCTGCAACCATATTTTTTCCCTAGTTTGGCTTTTTGGTTATCATACTAAGCACATAGACTTTGTAGGATTCCAACTAAGGCCAACATCAAATCTAGACAATACTTTTGAATAATTTGATCTTTATGCTTGCTTTCCCTGGAGCTTCTCACTCCTTGTGTCCGTATAATGTAGGAAAAACCATTTGATATGCCTAGTTGGTGCTTATAAATCAAACTCATAAAATTGATCTCCAATGCCAGGAGCCCTGGTGCTAACTTCAAGAAAATCTTTTTATCAAATATGCCACATGCATGTTACCTGTTCTTTTTATCAATCAAAAAAAGAATATTATATCTCACAAAGTGCAATACTTTTAATGTTTTGAACCCCATGCCTTCACCTTGAAAAGGTGGAGAATTTTGAGTACATTACCAAATGATTGTTATTGCCTCTATTTATAGATATCGGAACCACTATACCAAAGCCACAATGGGCTTAATATTCAGGAATACCTTGTATCTATTTTTATTTACTCTAGTTAGGTGCTCATTCTTGTATACGTCTTGTGTACTTGGGCTTCTGCTAGTCTTTTATTCTGTTTTAAAATTCTTATTTAAATATAAAAAATATACCCAACCTAAAACTACATTATTTTAGGCTTCGGAACTACCACCGCCTAGAGTAGTGTATACAGATTGTCTTAATGTGAACTACTGCAGGGGGGTGGAGTTAAGGGACTTGATTTCGCCCAAGATGAATTTATGGATCTGTCACTGACAACACAGATATGAAGTGAGAGGCTTTTCACTGATTTAGAAAGAGTTTTAAGTGAACTGAGGCCCTCCTTCCTCAGGCTTCCCTTTTCTTCTTGTTGCTATAATTGCTGCCAGGAGGAACACACTGGAAGACAAGAACTGCTGGTGAACAATTAAAGGTTAAAAAAAAGACAACCCAAACCTCACAAACACTCTGTCAAAGCACACGGTAGATGACAAAACGAATAGATAAAATACAAACAACTGAAAGTCACTGAAACAGTAAAGAAAGAGAGTAGAAGCACAACAAGTCACAAGCACAAGGAAACAAACAATCAGAGTCAGCTTCACACCACAGCAAACTGAAGTTCCACCACACACGAGTCAGCTTCACACCACAGCAAACTGAAGTTCCACCAGTCGAAGAAACTAAAACTTTTCTGCACCTCAGTAAGCGAAAACTGTCTTCATTACCCGTTCCTCTATTTTTGTGCAACAAAGAAAACCCACAAAAATAGACTTTCCAGAAAACCAAATAAATCAAAACACAAAAATCAAAGTAAAATTATCCATTCAAACACTGATATATTGTTTCAAGAGACATGGGAGGTGCAGTTTGAGAGATGCATGAAACGGCTAAAGTTTGGGATCACAGATTCTTAGTTTTATTGTGAAATTGGACTTTTGGCTTTAGAATTGAAACTCAAAACCAATTTGAAGCCAATTTTGAGAGACAAAAAAGAAATTTTGCATTGGGCCCTCCAAATCCACATCCAAGATACAATTCATTGCCAAATCCAAGCATCCATCCAGATTGTATGTATAATTCATGCAAAGTTCGGTATAGCACTCGGTTGAAACAAGCTTGATCTTAGATTGGTACAAAAGTGGAGCTGGGCAATAAAAGGAGTTAGATTTTGAATAAATAATTTGTCATTTTCTCATTGATATAGTGACATTAATTTCGTTTTGGTTTTCTGTTCCTCATACATCCAAGTAGGGGTGTAATTGATCCACTCAGTCCATTCGGTCCAATTCGGTCCAGGCCAATGTAAAATGGGTCAACCATACAAAAAGCCCAAAATCACTTCTAATTTGTATTTTGACTATTTTCGGCCCATCAATACAAAAATCCTACAATGTTTACAGTTTTGAATATAAACTATTTATCTTTATTTTTACATTTTGTGCTTGAAAATAGCCTAAAAAAAGTTGGGAAAATTATCGAAATTACCCATATCCGTCCATGAGAATTAGCAATTATCATAATAAAGTTACAAAAATAGATATCTTATAAAAAATAATAAAGTTACAAAAAAAAAAAATAGAGAAAATGAAATTAAAAAATGCAATATCATCCAAAGTCCAAATACATATGGTCAATGGTGATAAGTTAGATGAAAATTACATAATTAACTTATATAACTACCATATAAAATAATATATATAAATTTCTGTTAAAAAAACTATATATATATATATATATATACTTTGGTCAGTCTGATCCGGTCCAAAAAAATACACCCCGAGACTTAACCGAAAACCAAAACTCTAAGATATATATGGACCAGACCGAAAATGTTGGGTCGAGACCAAACCATTCGGTTCGGTCGGGTTTTCCAGTCCAGACCGATTAACTTACACCCCTACACCCAAGTAGCAATCATCCTCACATATATGCATTTGACTTTTATTATGTTAAGTTGGTACAATATGTGCTGTAAATTTAATAATTGTCGGTGTAAATCTGATTTGTTACGAGATTCTTAGATCGTACCTGATCTTGCTGATTATATTGTTTGATTTGAAGGAAAACCCCCTCTCTTCAGACTGTGTCAGCAACTGTAGTTCAGGAGATTAGAAAGCTTCTGCTGTTGCATCCCATGCTTGTCATAGCTACAAAAGCTACCATTTTTGGAGATAGATATTCCATGGAGACCAAACGGTGAGTCCCCGAAAGGCCAAAAGTTCTGATTATAAAAGTTCCAATCCTTTTCGTATCAGTAAACAAAATTATATTGGTCATAAAAATAGGCAAAAGCCCAAGCACATGGGAATGTGAGTTCCAATCTTACTTTCCTTTTGTGTGAAAGATCCTAATTTTTTGTTCCCAAAGGTCAAATGATAATGATTCTTCACATAAGTAGATTTTTTTTTTTTGTGGTCAAGGGTCATCATCCTAGATCCAAGCTCCAGATCTAGATGTGGGGATTACCCTTTGGTAATTGATCGAACGAACAACTTCAGTATCAATTAAGTCTTAAAAAAGAAGTTTATTAAATGATCATCCAGAACATGACTAAATGAATCAGTAATTACATTACAAATTAATTTTAATTGAACTGTTGACAAACCTCCTAGTTTCAAATTTGAAGTATTACATGTTGTATGTCATAATTCAGCTCCACATTATACAGAATACACTCAGACAGTGAATAGCTTTTCTCCAATATTTGTTCCATTCTTTGGCTTCAAATAATCTGAAAATTATCATATGATATTGATTTACCGATCAAGGTCTGTAAGACAAAGGTCAAAGTTTTCATAAAGAGAAATATGATGAGTTGATATGATATCTGGACACAATCAAATATAAATTATATTACTTAAGCTCGATGTGACTGCTTAAATAGCTTTCCTCCAATATTTGTTCCACTTAGTAAATAGCACTTCATTCAACAAATGTAATTTAGCTTATGTTTTACGGTTGGAACATGTGCATTGAAGCATACATTGCAAAGGAACAACATACATATCAAGTGGTAAAGTGTTGATGGTATGCTTCCTTTAGGTTTTGGCCTTTACCACTTGAGCCAACCCATATTATCAGCCAACCCATATGCTCCCTAGGGGTTGGCCCAAGTGGTAAAGGACTTGGTCTTGGTGGTATGCTCCCTCGAATTTTAAGGTTCGAGTTCTCTTGGGTGCAAACAATCTCTAGGCGCTATCGGACTGGGGAATTTTCCCCTTGAATTACCCGAGGTACACTGCTGGACACTCCTTGCCGAGGGCCAATGCACCTCTGGGATTAGTCAAAATGTTGTTCTCAACCTGGTGCCAAAAAAAATTATAGTGGGGTATAATGCATGCGGAAAAATATCAAAAGAATGGGGCGAAGACGTAGTAGATTATAACACGACATGCTCATAGTCATTAACCAACATTGCTAGCGTTTTCGTAGAGAAGAACCTACCTTATCAGTGAGTTCTTACTGAGTTGCTCGTTGATGATGATTCCGGTAGTCCGAGTGGGTGAAAGTAGAGCTCAACTTGCAGGGTTATAGTTTCGCCTTCTCTTTAGAGATTATAATAGACGAGAGAGAGAGAGGGGGAGAGGGAGAGAGGGAGGGATCCTGGATTGCAGAACCAAAGTGTGGGGAGAAGATTGAGTGGCATGGGATAAAAGGAAGTCATCTTCACGAGTGCACAGTTTTACTCGTTGCGGGTTGGTTCCTTGATTGGTAGGTATTCGTCGGTCTGGGTGTATGCTGGATCAAAGGGAGACAGAGAAGGAAAGGACGTGCTTAAACGTGAGTCAGGAGCTCGACTAAGGCTCATTCCTACCACTTGTGAATGTCACCCACAGTGCGAAAAAGTGTGACGCCAGCTGCGAAGTGTCAGGCTGGGATGCATATGTTGGTGGAGTCCATGACTGCCTCTGACCTATGCATGCATCATCTCAAAATGACACCGTTTGATGGAATACTGAGTGAATACCTTGCATGCTTCCGAGTATTTGGTCGGGTTAAGTCACTTCTGAGCACTCCTTAATGTGTTCCCAAGCATGACTATCGTACTCCCGAGCATTTGCTTGGCCAAGGAAAGGAATGAAGCTTATTCCTACCAGTTGTGAATGTCACCCACATGGCGAAAAAATCCAACTACGAAGTGTCAGGGTGGGATGTGTGTGTTGGTGGATCCGTGACTCCCTCTGACCTGTGTGTGCATCATCTCCATACGACGACATTTGATGGAATACCAAGTGACTACCTTGCATGCTTCCGAGTATTTGGTCGGGTTAATTGACTTCTGAGCACTCCTTAATGTGTTCCCAAGCATGACTAACGTACTCCCAAGCATTTTCTCGGCCAAGGAAAGGAATGAAGCTCATTCCTACCACTTGTGAATGTCACCCAAGTGGCGAAAAATTGTCTGATGCCAACTCCTAGTGTTAGGGTGGGATGCGTGTGTTGGTGGACTTTGTGACTCCCTCTCATTTGTGCGCGCATCATCTCAAAAAGACATTGTTTGATGGAATACCGAGCAACTATCTTGCCTACTTTCGAGCATTTGGTCGGGTTAAGTGACTTCCGAGCACTCCTTAATGTTTTCCCAAGTATGACTAATGTACTCCAGAGCATTTGCTCTAGCCTCTACCAAGAGTTATGGGGAAACATATTTCCAACCATTTGCTCGGCTTCTCATCACAACGTGGGAATAAACTCCGAGCTTTAGCTTGGATGGAAGGTAGGGCGATGAAGGTGTTCCGGATACCTGCTCGAACTCTTATTGTTTTGCTCGTGGTACGTGTTTCGAACACCAACTTGTCTATCTTTGCTCACCCAATGCTTTACTCAGCCCATTGCTTGCCCCTAAGCTTGCTCGCTTTATTTTGCTCGCCCGTTCTTTCCGCTTGCTCATTCGTTGCTCTCCCTAGCTCACTTATTCACCAAACATGCACTTAGTTATACTCCAACCATTATTCTTTGAGTATCAAAGTTCTCCAAGGGGCTTCTGCTATGGATTTCATAATTAATAAATAATCAACATATCACACATATGACAATTAATGAATACACTAATAACATGTTCATCATGTCTAAGAATGAATAGACAAACAACATGTTCTTTGCATGAATCAAACTTATCTTTAGGTTTCTTTATGGCCAACATGCGTTAACTCTTGTGTGTAAGGTTGTGCACCGATCCCACAGCCTATGAGCATGGGGGCGATTGCTAAATATTCTTGTTCTTGTAAATTAACTTCTCTTTGGTTGACCATATGTTACCATACCTTCACGCAACTGTCCTTCAGTGTGGCTTGCACATCCACCCTTAACTTTGCATGGTACCATGCATCTCTTATAAGTTATGGCCATCATTTGATGCTTCACATTCATTCACATAACTATGATTTTCTCTTGACTTATAAGCTGACATGAGCTAATATGACATTCATATTAAACTTGTGTGACATATAACAAGTATTTTATGTGCCATATCATAACATTCAGTATACGTCATGGTATTCACAGGCAACTTGCTTATTATCATAGCTTTGGTACATGAAATGGGCTTTCAATGAAGGATCATACATAGCATAATAATGTAATAGCACTTTTCAAGCAAGAATAGAATAGTTACCGCACCCTTAAGGGTATATGATCGACGTATTCTGCAAGACTGGCAATTCCTCAAGAGCTGGAGAGCTTTTACTGATTTTCATGACAAAACCATCCAAGAAAGATATAACAATCTATTAGAAGGTTACTAGATATCTAAACTTGAAATTTGATGAAAGGAATTACAAAGCTTGAAGAAAACTCATTTGAATGACAAAAGGGAGGCTGTACATAGGATATCTGTTAGGAGAGGAGCACTGCGTTTTAGGAGATTCCTCGACTTTTGGGGGCTTAAAAGGGGCAGAAGTGGGAATTGTGGCTAGGGTGAAGGAATAGGGTTTAGGGTCCTTCATAAGAAAATGTTAGGCAGATGTCTGGGTTGAAGGTAAACTTGGCAAAGTCCGAATTGCTCCTCGTTGGCGATGTGTAGAATGTATCTAGTTTGGTGGACGTCTTGGGGCGTAGACTCTTCATTTGCATACCATCTCTTGGGCTTCCCTTGGAGCTCCCTTCAAAACCAATGTTTTATGGGACTACATTATTAAAAACATGGAGGCATCTAACTGGTTGGATGTAACACCCCGTTCCCCTAGGGTTATGAATGAAGTCATTTTGAAGTCAAAATCATTTTTAAATTTTGACTTGAAAATTTTTCTTCTTAACGGAGCACCAAATACAAAAGATTCCATAAATTTATAAAGTCAATCTTTATTAAAATACTTAAAATCTAAAAGAGAGTCTACGGAAGCACTTATTACAATCAATCAAATCTCATGTACTTATCAAGAATAACTTATTAAACTGAAAATAATAAAAATAAGCATGTTATAAACTGCCTAGGCCTCTGCCTCGCCTCCTTGGGCCAAGTCTTGTCTACAAGTCAATCTTCATAAAGATCCTCACCTCACCTCACCTGGGGAGGTTAAAATATAAAAACATACAAAAATGTGTTGAATACTCAATAAGTAGCACATCATACAGTAAACATAATATTAACATAGGGTTTCTTGGAAAACATGCATACTTATAGTTACATACGAAAAGAACATGAACATGAATCTGATCTGTGCATGAAATGCCTTAACTTTTCTTTTACTTGTCATAAGCCGGTACCCACTGTTGATCTCTATGTGTTAGGGTTAGCAAATCTTAATAGATTCCAATTTTGCCCATAACCACGGGTTGTGGAATCTATACATAAGAAAGACACGCTGGGTGTACTACCAGCATGTACATCTTAGCAATGCAATATGCCCTTTAAACATATGGTACCATCTTCATATCAGAACATAGGCCATTACGTATATTAACAATCATACTTCATAATCATACATGCATTCTTTCTTGTTATATTTTGTCTTATCATATCATAGTTTCAAATGAAATTGTGCCTTATCATATCATAGATTTCAAATGAAATTGCAATCTTTCATAGACTGTCATGACACATGTTTCCTCACATAAAATCATGAAATTTCATAAATATTTTGATGCGTAGCTCTTCATATAAAATCATGAATTTTCATACATATTTTGATGCATAGCTCTTCATATAAAATCATGAATTTTCAACTGTGCAAGATAAAATCATAGCTCTTAACATAAAATTGCAGGAGTGGCCAACCGTTTGGAGAAGATACAATGAGATTTTTTATGAGGGAGGGTGTTAACTGGATCAAATACCTCCTTTGTGAGGATTTCCTTTCATTATATAGGCACAACTGTGCAAGATACAAGGCTAGAATCAAGCCTAAATTACAGCAATTAAATCTGTCTTAAGTAAGGAAACTAGGACTATGTACAAAATCTAAGTAAGGAACATCTGCTATCTAAATAAGGAAGCATAAATATATACAAAATATGAAAGCTAAATAAGGAAAGAAGGTAACGTAGCATGCTGTCAGAGGGTTGGGGAAGACACCAAGGTCCATTTTGTGAAGAAATGTGCTAAGGTTTGCATGCTAGTTGAAGGTGGTGGACTATGGGTCAGAAATTTAATGGTCTTTAATCAGGCTTTTATGGGGAAGTGGCTTTGGCGGTATTCCTATGAAAGGGAGAGCCTACGGGAGAGCCTATGGAGAGTATGGGAAGAGATTGGTAAAGGAGTCTTAAGGGGTGGGTCTTCAGAAGAACATCAGAAGAGAGTGGGATGATTTCTCCCGGTATACTATATTTACAGTGAGCAAGGACTCAAAGATATGCTTTTGGAATGAAATTTGATGTGGGGATCAATCCTTGAGAAGTACTTTTCCAGTTATAGAATCGCTTGCATGAAGTAGGCATATGTGGCCGACCTCTATACTCCTTGACATGATTCAGCTCATGGGGTGTCATATTCACTAGCTAGGCTAATGAATGGGAGGTTGACCTTTTTTCATCATTCTTTGACAAGTTTTATGCACATATGGTGGAACAAAATGGTGTTAATAAGTTGCTTTAGAACCTATCTAGGAGAGACTTCTTTTAAGTGAAGTCTTACTGTGAAGTGCTATGTAATCACTCCAAGGAACGTTTTCCATGGAAGCTTATTTGGAAGATAGGGTTTCTCCAAGGGCATCTTTTTACATGTGGAAAGCGGCTCTAAGGAAAGTCCTTGCCCTGGATAAAATTAAGAGGCATTGGGCATGATAGCGGTCAACCAGTGTTGCACGTGTAGAAGAAATGAAGAGGCTGGGGATCGCCTACTTTTACATTATCAGTTTGCTAGCATGGAGCATATTCTTCAATTTCTTGGTACTAAGTGGGTGATGCCTTCAAAGGTGGTGAAGTTGTTAGCACTTTGGAATGGACAGTTTAGCCACTATCAGTATGTTTGATTGTGCAAGATGGTTCAATTGTGCATCTTATGGTGCATCTCGAGGGAAAGAAACCTGTGTGGCTTTGAGGATAGTGAAAGATCGTGTCAGAGTTAAAGTTTTGTGTTTGACCACCTTTTATCAGTGGACATAAGCCCATCATGGTGCTCCCTTTTCTATTTCTCATTTTCAGAATTTTATACCTCTTTCCCCCCTTTGTTAGATATGTGAATTCATGTATAATTCTTGTATACATGAAAAGTGAATTCATGTATCACTTTTCAAAATTTATCTTACTCATAAAAAATGCTAGGGTTTGTTGGTATACATCAGGGCTGACAAAAATAAGATTTTTAACTCCTTAAAAAGACTTGATTTCCTTGGAAAATTAATTTGGATAAACTCCTAGAGTTCTGACAAGTTTTTTTTTTTTTTTGATAAGTAAGAGAAACTTTATTGATGTGAATGAAATAGGCAAGTACCAAGTACACAGGAAGTATACAATAGAACACCTAAATACATTCTAAGAGCGATGAACTAAGGATAAGAATTCATGAATATCATCCCCATTTAATACAATAGCTGAAAACCAAAGCAATAAAGTATGTAGAAAAAAATTCTTCAGCTCCACCATTGTTCGTTCCTTGTCTTCAAAACAGCGCGCATTCCTTTCTGTCCAAATACACCACATGATACACAACGAAATCATTCTCCAAATTGCTGCCACTTGATGACTGCCCTGCAATTTTCTCCAACAACCCATCAAATCCACCACCCTCATAGGCATTACCCAAGCCACACCAACCCTTCGAAAAATGTCTTCCCACAACCCCCTTGCGACATCACAATGTAGTAAAAGATGATCTACCGATTCTCCATTCTTTTTACACATGTAGCACCAATCCAACACTACACATCCTCTCTTCCTTAAGTTGTCCATGGTCAAGATCTTCCCAAGGGCAGCATTCCAAACAAAGAAAGCAACTCTAGAGGGCACTCGAGACCTCCAAATGTCCTTCCAAGGGAATGGGGTGTGATCTTGTGTAATCAAGAGTTTATAATACACCTTTACTGTGCATTTCTTTTGATCTTAAAACCTACATTTCAAGCTATCATGCTGTGCCATCGTAGTCCCTAAGGAGTGTAGCAAACTGAAAAAATCTGAAACCATAGATAATTCCCAATCATGAATATCCCTATTAAACTGGATATTCCACTGATGCGAACCATGAGCCAATAACCGCACATCCGCCACTGAAGGCTCCTTATTGACTGCAATACGATATAAAGCCGGAAACACCCTTTCCAATGCATGATCTCCACACCACACGTCCCGTCAAAAACTGATTCGGTTGCCCTCACCTGCGACAAAGCGAATATGATTTACAAAGCTTGTCCACCCCTTCCTTATAAACTTCCATAGCCCCACTCCATGCCCCCCTCTCAGTTCTTTGGAACACCAACCACCTCAGGCAACACCATATCTAGCATCTATAGTTTCCTTCCACAAAGATCCCCCTTCCAAATGATATCTCCAAAGCCATTTCCCCAATAACGCTTTATTAAAAGTTCTCAAATTACAAACACCCAACCCCCCATACACAATTGGGGCACATACTGTCTTCCAATTAACCAAATGAAATTTTTTTTCCCTCCTATGCCTCCCCATAAAAAAGTCTCAAAAAGTTTCTCAATCCTATTCACCACCCTAGCAGGCATAGGAAAGAGAGATAAAAAATAAGTGGGAAGGTTAGTGAGGGTGCTCTTGATAAGAGTGAGACGACCCCCTTTCGATAAATACACCCTTTTCCATCCAGCCAACCTTTTTTCTATCTTCTTTACTACCCCATCCCATATTGCTCTACTCTTAAAAGTTGCACCTAATGGAAGGCCCAAATATTTCATTGGGAAAGAGGACACTCTGCAATCCATAAGACTTGCTAGACTGCGTATATTAGGAACGACACCCACTGGAACCATCTCAGATTTGCCAAGGTTCACCTTAAGCCCTGACACTGCTTCAAAACAAAGTAATAATGCACGTAAAGTTTGGACTTGACTCCTATCCGCTTTACAGAAAATCAGAGTGTCATCTGCGAAAAGGAGATGTGAAATGATACAAGGGCTACCAGAGCCATTTCCCACCTGAAAACCAGATAAAAAACCCCCACCAACAGTAGCCTGCACCATCCTACTCAACGCCTCCATAACAATGACAAAAAGAAGAGGATATAACGGATCCCCCTGTCGCAAACCCCTCGAATTATCAAAAAAACCAGCAGGAGTGCCGTTAACTAGCATTGAATAACGGGCCGTTGAAATACAATGACGCATCCAAGAAATCCACCTACCTCCAAAACCACACCTCTTAAGCATATACAAAAAGAATTCCCAGTTCACATGATCATAAGCCTTCTCCATGTCTAGCTTGCAAAGAATACCTGGGCTTCCCTCCCGCAATCTAGCATCTAGGCTCTCATTTGCAATGAGCACCGAATCAAGTATATGTCTCCCTCGAATAAAAGCATTTTGAGGCTTTGAAATAATATTTTTCAAAACGGGACTAAGCCGGTTAGTAAGAACCTTTGAAATAATCTTATAGACACTACTAACCAAACTTATTGGACAAAAATCTTCAATACTCGAAGCCCCCTTTTTCTTGGGAATGAGCGCAATAAAAGTCGCATTAAGTGATTTTTCAAACTTTTGAAAAGTGTGAAATTCACTGAATACCCGCAAGACATCACCTTTCAACACATCCCAACAAGTTTGGAAGAAACCCATTGAGAAACCATCCGGACCCGGCGCTTTGTCCTTAGCCATACTAGAGATGACCTTGAAAATCTCATCTTCATCAAAAGGTCTCTCCAAGACACTCACAAGTTGCGGATCAATTTCCTCAAACGATAAGTCATCAAGCTTTGGCCTCCAAGTTACCGATTCGGTAAGAAGAGTCTCATAATAATGTGCAATATGACTTTCTAGTTCAGCGGAAGAGGATAGCACCTGAGTACCTGAATGAAGCGACTCGATCGCATTATTACGTCGATGAGAATTAGCCACATGGTGAAAGAACTTCGTACACCTATCACCCTCTTTTAACCAAAGGGCTCTGGATTTTTGACGCCATGATGTCTCCTCTGACAACAAAACCCTTTCCAACTCTGCCACAACCGTGGCTTTCCTCAATAACTCCTCCTCAGAGGCCCCTCCCAATAATTCCTTACCCTCTAACTCCTGCAATTCCTCCAACAAAGTGGACTTTTGATTGTCAGTGTGACCAAAAACTTCTAAGTTCCACTTCTTCAGATCTTGTTTTAGTGCCTTCAGCTTACCTGCAAGAATGAAACTCGGAGTACCACTAAACTGGTACGATGCCCACCAAGTACTCACCAACTCTACAAACCCGGTCACTTTAAGCCACATATTCTCAAACTTGAAGTACCGGCGACCCCCGTGAATGCCCCCACAATCTAAGAGAATGGGAAAATGGTCTGAGCTGACTCGAGCTAACTTTTTCTGACTTACTTCTGGATAGTGGGCTTCCCATAACAGCGAGACAAGGAATCTATCCAAATTCGACCAAGCACGGCCGTTAGACCATGTGTACTCACCACCCACCAAGGGAAGGTCCATAAGGTCCATATAAAAAATGAACTCAGAAAATTCCGCCATGGCCAATGTGTGCCGATGATGCCCCGATCGTTCACTAGAAAAATGAGTAATGTTAAAATCACCCCCCCATACACCACGGCACATCCCATAAAGAGTATATTCCCACCAACTCCTCCCACATCCTTCGCCTATCTTTATCCATGTTGGGACCATAAGTCCCTACAAAAGCCCAATCCCACCCATCGCTCACATTTTTGAACAACACCGAAACCAAAAACTCACCAACACACTCCTCAATCGCCTCAACCACTCTTTTATCCCACATTAATAACACTCCACCTGATGCTCCTTGAGAGGCCAAATAGGACCAACCTACATACGAACATCCCCATATACTACGCAAAAATCTTCTATCAATCAAACCCAACTTTGTTTCTTGCAAACATATCACATCACCTTTCCACAACCTCAATAAAGCTTTGATACGAAGACGTTTATTGCTATCATTGAGACCCCGTACATTCCATGATACAATCTTAGGCTTCATTAAAACATAACTTTTCCCTCCCTTTTGGTCTAACCCTTCCGCTACTCCCATCCTTAATATCATAATTGATGGAGCATGTTAAACGTTTAAGTTCCCTGTCTTGTTTTGTAGCTGATTTCGAACGACTAGCTTCAATAGCCACAAGAAGTGCCATAAATTGATCCTCATAACCTCCAAAAGACACCCCAAGGATATTTTGTAACTCCTCTACCTTTTTAAAAATCCAATTCGACAAGCAACTCCCATAATCTGAACTGGGAGGGAGTGTACACAGAGGAGTAAGAGCCCCCTCCACACCAACGCTGTTATTGGGAATCAACAGCAGTTCCGAGCCACCCAAACTATTTGATTCACCACTTGAAGCCATATTTTGAAGAGGAATACCATCCCCAGAAATTATCCCATAACCAAACGAAGAGTCGGACTGCACCTGCACAGCCTCACCCCGAAATGAAATCCCACTTTCCAGAGAAATAGACTGCACCTGCACTGCCTCAGAGCCTTCGACCACCACACACGGCTAAGAATGCCCATTCTCCACCAACATCCCTAGTGCCGAGGATGCGAAAGTATTTCTCAAACTCTCCTGCATTAACGGCTCCACCGAAATCTCCCCCTCCTCTAAATCCTCCCGTCGGAACACCTTTACCGGCTCACTAGGATGATCGACTGAGGTCGTCGGCAGTTTCTGTGCCGGTAGGGTTGCCGGTACGGTGCTTATCGGCACCGCAGGAGCTTGATGCAGTTGCTGGCCCGATATCTCGGACCCTGAAGCTTGACCCGATACCTCTTTTGCCACTTCCCTCCAGGCCTTCTTTGGGCCTTCGGCCTGACCCATTCCATGGCCCAACACAAACCCCGTGGGACAAGGCCCACTCTTTCGGCCCTTATCATCCTTCAGTTCAGCCTTGCCCTTAACGCACCGTTTTAAGAAACTGATTTCTTCTAACACGATGCCCACTTTTTCCTCCAAGCCATTTAACATCCTGAGAACACTTTCCTCATTTAACCCCAACAGTCTGCTGTCTTCTCCACCATACCTCTGCACATCCTCTGAACTGATTGCGCCTGGCACCACGTCTCTCACAGCACGAGGCAGTACCTTCTTCAGCACCTCACTGTACGACCTTGCACCTCCTGCCCACGCCGATGTAGCACCACCATTCCCTTTGTTCTTCTTTGCAACTACCTGGGATGTTCTTGTGCTCGAAACAGAGGATGAGAAAAGCTCCATTAAAGTATCTCCAAAGTTCCTCCATCCCTCTCCCTTCCTCCCTTCCGGAATCACAAGTAAACCTCTCCTCTTATCACGACCAAATTCTGAGAGGGAGATAAAACTACCATTGTGATTACGTCCCTTCCTCACTATTAATACAGTGTCTCCTTTTCTACGAGTTCTCAAAAACTCATGAAAGCCCAATGTTACTGCACATTCCTTCACCATAGAACCCAGCCAACCCAGTGATTCAAAATCTACAGAAATGTATTTCACTACACGGTGACTACTCTCTATAATCCTCCACCACCTTGCGTTCTCTTTTCTGAACTCAAAAAGCTTCTGGTCAATGAAAACCTCATTGCACAACCCCATCTAAACCAACCCACAAACAAAACAACCCTAATGTTTCAGTGATACGCTAATCTCCTCATGAATGAAAAGCCATGAACGAATCACTACCAACAGAATAGAAAGCACCACAACAAAAACTGAAACTGTACGGAGAGAAAAATCACTATTATACTGCAGTCTGCTTAAACAGAAAATTTTCCACATTTCTGACAACAAGTGTTGGAAGAAGAGTCCTAAATCTATGATTTGTCCTAAAAGATAGGGCTGGCAGCAAAATGGCATTCCTATTTCTAATAGGAATTGAGTTTCCCTATGATAGACTTTTAGACAACTTCCTATTCTTTTAGGAAAAAGCTGGCAGCATAATTTGAGGAAAAGGTATCCTGAATTTTAGGCTTTATACATAAAAATTAGGGGGTGGCAGATCTGTTTGATCAAGAGAAATCATTGTACAAGGATTCCTAGTTTTTCTTGCATTTTATTTACTATTCCTATTAGGACATGGATTGGGTGTTTTTCTTGCATAATAAACTAGTTTTCTTATACCTCTTTAAAGCCCATTGAATAAACCTGCAGAAATAATAATAGTGATACAGAGAAAATTACGAAAATTGCTATTTTACCCCCTTAATAAAGTTGGTGTTGTGACAACAATCTAAGCTTGCCGGAAAGTCGAGGATGAGACTTGGGGGTTTGTAGCTATAATTTTAAAATTCAATTTTTGGTTTTGCCATGTGGGCTTAAGAAAATACAGATAAGAAGTCGATAAGTATCTAGGAAATTACTAGGAAGGAGTAGGAAATGAGTCATGAATCCTTTGAAAGTGGTGAATGGGTTTCTACATTGTTTGGGAAGGAAAATTTCTTGCCCTTTATTATGCACTTCAAAGGACTCCAATTGTAACCTTACTAGTCCTATACGTGGCTTGGGCCGCCCTTGGATGGTTACATAAAGAGCTGCTGGGAATTTTATTTAGTCTTTCTCTAACTTTGACTGACTGGTATATATGCCTTTATATTAGCTTTTGCCAATTCTTGTCCTAAAAGGACCAAGTGGAGAAAGTGTCATTCTTGAATGATAGAAAAGTGTGATCTCTATGTCTGTTCTTGGTTTCGTGACAGCGATGGCTAATTTGTAGGCCACTTTTCCTTTGCAAGTCTTCATTCTGCTTTAGGTTCTTGATTTATTGTTCTATGTGCTGGCAGTAATTTGGGGAAATTGGATACCTCAAATTCAAGAAGCATGAGCAGTACATCTCTGCAACTTCCTTACCGTGAGTATATGCCTTCTGTCTGGCAGGTAATGTTTCATGATTAGTTGCTTTTTAATATTATATTTTCACCAGTATATAACGAGGAGGTAATATTCAACTGCAGTTGATATCGCATATCATTGCAAATTACTTGAATGTGGTGTTTCAAGATGCATACATTTTTGTCCATGTATCTTGTGGTTCTTAGTGGTTGATTATAAGAATATGCGTTGGACTGTGGGATAGTTAGAAAGGACTTTGATTTTAAATTATTAATTTTGAAATTTTTAGGGCGCATCAGTGTTAAAAGTCTTATTATTGAATACTTGCTTTTATCTTAAATCTTTGCAGACCTTTGTTACACACAGGGTACTTGTAGGAGCATCAGGTTTAGAATTTTCTTTATGGTGAAAATGCAATGAATTTTGCCTTACTAATTGTCGTCATGGCAATATCAGCCAATAACTTTTTTTTGTTCTCAACTACGGATGTACATTGTTTTGTTGCTTCCAGATGATCCTCTCATTCGAACCAATGGCGGTGATTGCTCACTCTATTTTTCAGAATGGCTGCTCCCACCACAGAGTCTTGTGGATAAATTTATAGTCAAAGAGGTAAGCAAGATCCCATGGTACTCATCGATTGCGAATGTTTTAAATTTGACATCGTAATTTGTTTTGGAACCTGTAGGCCGGTGTCTTCATGGTCCCATGAACTGCGTGAAGATTTGTTGTGCAATCTTGGTTCCTTCTTGATCTCTAACATGATGCCGATCAAAAGTACTTCATCCCCCCCCCCCCCCCCCCCCCACAAAAAAAAAAGGAAAAAAAGGGGGAAGAAAAACAATTACAAGAAACTATTGTAAAGTTAAAGAGAAATAGTAAGAGAATTGAAATATTGTAATATATGAATCTAGCTCTTCAGGAACTCAATATCATTTATCTCAAATTACTTATGTATTACATATGATCCTCAAGATTCACTTTTATAGACATTGAAGGATAAGAACTATAAAATGGTGACACATGAATTTCCATGAACTTGGAAATTCTAAAAAAGTACATGAATAGGAATTCCAAGAGTTCATATATGAATGGATAAGAATTCCAAGGGGTAGAATCTATATGGTCATCCGCATGTATGCATTGACAACTCCTTGTATGACCATATAGAAGAAATACGTCTCATTAAAACCTTGTCAAGGAAAAATCATGTGAAAAAAATCAGTGTTGAAGTCAAAAGAGTATTGGTTCTTGTGTGCCTTTGAACAAAGTTTCTAATTTCGTTCTGTTCTGACCAGAGTGGTCGGGACTTTCTATACCAGATCAATAACCAGCACAGTTTGATGAGGTGATCCATTTCTGGTCAAATTTTGACCATTTCGAACTGTTTCGATTTGTTCTGGCCTGATTCTAGTGTTTCAATCAGAACACGTGTGACGCCCCCAACCTCTGCTTGGGATATAACAAGACTTTGAGTGTCGGAGCATGCAACATATGATTACATATTACTGTTCATCATAGATAATATGCAATGCATCATAGTATGTAATAATTGTAGCGGAAAATTATGATTTATAAAATTTTCAGGCCATAATGAACTAAACATCTCAATAATTCAAGTTCACCATAGACAGATGTTGCCTTATTTAACAAGGTCCAAACAGTAAGGTATAAGTTCAAACATAAAGTGGGAGATAGAATCTCCTTATTATTGTCAACTAGAGCAAGGTTCCATAAACAGGTAGATCAAAATATCTCTCTAATATACTCTATAGTGAACAAGACCATATCTAAGAACATGATTATTAACTCCATCTTTTGGTCGGGTCGAGCTCGTTCTCAATCATTTGAAGCCAAGGGATGGAGTTCATCACCATTTTGTTCATCAGAGTGCGTTCTTGACACAATTTCTTCCATTCTGGAGGAAATGGTAGTAGGCCTATGTGACCAACCGCTCATTTTTCTTTCGATTAGTCACGAGTCGTTTTTGCATTTTAAATCTCGAATTGTTGTTTCTAAATATTTCAGATGATTTTTAAATTGAACCAAGTGTTTTAAAATATTCAAAATATGTTAAATGTCCAAAATTATTTTAAATGGGATAATTTTTAGTATTATTGAATTAAGCTTAATTTTTATGTAAGCCTCTGTATATTTTGGAGTCTCGAAAATAAATAGTTTCTGAAAATCATTTTATTTAAATGATTTTAGTTCTTTAAGAGTATTATTTAATATTCATCATTTTATTTTATGTTAAAAACTTTATTTATTTAGATGAACTTATTTCTATAAGAAATATTTGTTAAAGCTTATCATTTTATTTTTATGATAGAAAATATTATTTATTTGGATCAAGAATAAAAGCTTTGATTTTAACACTTAGTGTATTTTCCTTCCATTTACTTTCTACTCTTTATTTTCTATTAGTTCTCTTTTATTTCCCTTGTGTTTATCTGCACTGTTGGATTTAAGTTAGAAATCTTAATATCTAGGCTTAGATTAAAGGAAAAATCTTAGTAGCAGCCACTGTTTGGGAGCATCCATCGCACACCTTACGTGTCGGCAGCACATTTTTTTCCCCTCTCTCAGTTTACAACAGACTTTCCATATGAAATTCTTTTCTTCCTCTCCCCCACGTCGCCTAGCTCTCCTCTCTCCCTGTTACCCATCTTCTTTTGTTCATCTCCCCCCACTGTGTCGCCCCCCACCCCCACCCCCGTTGGTTGCCGTTGACCCTCCCTCTGCCCATCCTCTGATTGCGCAGTTTGAATACAGCTTATTTCTGCTGAAGAGATCTGTGGCCAGCGCAGACAATTTCCTGTTCGATTATAGAGCCAGAAAATCAATCGGGTCCAAAATCGCAAACACCCAAGAGTTATTACACTGCAACAAACACAAAGTAAGCACGATGAAAACCCTCAAACCCCTTAAGTCAGCCATGGAAGAAGTGGCTACTGAGCTAGTGAATGTGGGGGGGCTTTATAGGACTGTGAGAGATGGTTGAATGGGGAATGCTTTTCCATGAGAGGACCGACCGATTTATTGTAGGAAAGGGCGTGAAAGCTTTTATTAATGGCAGAACCCCAACATCAAAAAGAGAGAACTTTTCGAGCTGTTGGCTTGCAAAGCAAGCTATGCTTGAATCTCCTTGATGAAGCTTCTTCAACTTGGGTCTACTTCTCTGCCTACACTCTCTCTCTCACTCAATGTGTTTGCTTTTTCATTATTTTGGCTTTGGAAGGAAGATGAATTACTGCTCTGATACTTCTGTGTCTCTCTCTCTGGTTTGCGAAGCTCAAGGAAGGAAGATGACAGAAGCCACGTACGCCTTCTTCAATGCCAACATTTTCTGCACCCACAAAAAACCGAAGTTGCAGATAAAGAAAAATAATGTTAGATGCTAGCGCGACACGACTAGTAGTTGTTTGGTGATGGTTGAGGTGCGAGTTTTTTGTAGTTAGGTTGTGGTAGTTACCTGAGCTTCGGCTTCCATGAATTTGAGAACTAAAATGGGTTGTTTTTTTCTTTTATGTTAATTTACGAGATTGTCTATTGGTAAATGTAAGGGACAAAGAACAAAGAAATCAAGAAAGAATGAGAAAAAGAAGGCAAGTGGGTCCCATCTAAAACCAAATCCAACTAAACTTGTAAAGGACACGTAAGGTGTGCTACGGATCAGCCGTGAACAGTGGCGGCTCCGTAGCACAGCTCTAGATTAAATCTCCCAAAATCCTAAATTTTCCCTACTTTGCTCTCTCTCTCTCTCTCTCTCTCTCTCTCTCTCTCTCTCTCTCTCTCTCTCTCTCTCTCTCTCTCTCTCTCTCAGCCGCCACCCCTTCCACATAGCTCTCCCCCTTCTCTCCAAGCTTCTCCTCTCATGGCACAAACCTGCTGCCGCCGCTGTGTTCTTCCATCCACAACACTGTCGCGCCTCACCAACGATGGACCCTCCTCCCTTTCTTTCCCTCGGCTTTACCCCGTAGATCTCCTTCTCTTCTCCTCCCTCCCCGAACGTCAATCCCTCTCTTTGTCACTCTCTCTCTCCGTAGACCACCCAACAATGCCACCTCCATCGCTACACTTCGCCGATGACGAGACCCTTCTCCCTTTTGGTTGTACCCACAGATCCTCTTTCTCTTTCCCTCGGCTTGTCTCTCCCAATTCCCTCCTCACCCTCACGGTTCTCTTCTTGTGCAACCGATCTAACGCCGTCGCAAAATCCCCTCAATCCACTATCGTCCATCATCTTTGAGACACCGGATGCCACCCACTTGAGACGCCCAGCACCAATGTCCACCAAAATTCGCCCAACACCGCCTCGACCTCTCTAGCTAGCCACGAAACACCCTTGTTTCCTCACCTAAAACAGATCAAACTAAGCCACCTCCCCAAAACCAAGGCCAAAGAATAACAACTGCCCAAACCAACTTCATGCCTCTTCTATGCAACCACAAACCACCACACAACAGCCGCTCAATTTTGGCAGGGGTGGTTCAATATATTTTGTGGCCTAAGGCGATTATTAAGTACATGATGCTTTAATTTAAAAATGATAATAATATTTATATATTAAATAATAAAATTTATTGAAAATTTATGAGATGCAAAACAAATATTAATATTGTTTTGATTAAAAATATCTATAAGTCCTATAACAATTTGAAAGAGAATCTAATTTTTCTGTACATAGAGTATTATCCCTTTATCCATATATATATACTTCTTTTAATACTTCATTTTGAAAACAAATAAGGCCATCGATATCAACATAAACATCATATTTTATCAAATATTCAAGAGTAATATATCATCATTTTGCTACTTCTATTCCAATTTTACTATTGTCTGAAAATTTTGCAGTAAGATTTTTTTTTAAGTAAAACATTTATATTGACTTGTTTTTTTTTTAACCAAATTTTACCATTTAAGATTGATTTTATTTTAGGCAAAAAATTTTCATCTTTTATGCTAACTAATATTTTTTCCATAGTTTATTTCTTAGGGTCATAATAATTATTTTCTTCTTTTAATTTGGGGGGCCTACTCAAGGCGGTGGCCTTAGTTGCCTACCCCTTGAGCCGGCCCTGAGTTTTGGTATACCTCTCATCTTTGTTTAAATTAAGTTATATGATTGGTTGTGATTGAGGATTTATTATAGATGTGTATGGTGTTGTGTTGAGTACTTGGGCATATTTATACTTAACTTATGTATCGAATGTGCTGAGTGTGGTAGACTGAGGAGAAGCGGGATATGGTTTGTGAAGTTGTGAAATTGTATTAAGTGCTGGAAGCAAGTGTGTTTGTGTTGAAGGTGTTGGTTGTGTGGTTTGTGAAGTATTGGGATTGCTATTGTGCATATAAAGTTGTGATTGTGTTGTGTTTGGTTGGTTTGTGAATGGTGTGGGGAGACACTATATAATTGTATAGTGTAGTGTTGGGATAGTTTAGGTTTTAAAATTGTGAAAAACATGTTAATTGTATGTGTTTGAGAATTTGTGAAGCTATATGGTTATTTAAGTGTGTTGCATATTGAGTTTAAATTGATGATGGATGGGATATTGTGACGCCCCTAACCTCCACTTGGGATGTAACGAAAACTTAGAGCATTGGGACATGCAATACAAAATTACATTCCCCCGTACATGACAGTTAATATGCAATGTTTCTTAAAAATACAACTAGTAGTATGCAATAATCGCAGCGGAAATAAGGGTGAAAATAAACTTATGCCTGAATAACTAAAATCATCCTAATATTATTAATAAGACCATAAGTGCAGATCATCTGGTAGCTTAATCTCAGTACAAAACATCAAGTCTCCAAATCTAAACCAATTACTTCATGCGTTTTATGGCACGAAAGGTCAAGCCTAAAAATATCAAAATGAGATCAAGTCTCTTGTCGACATCCGGTTCCTCCTCAATTATCTTGATCCATTGGTCCATCGGGTCCATCTTCATCTACTCCTGGTACAACTTGTACATTTCGAAGTGTGTCCACAAATGGTGAGATTTACTTGAAATCTCAGTTAGTTAGACAACCAACGTGCACAAAAATAGACTATGCATGATGAATGATAAATATGAATTGTTTGCAATGTAGAAAAATGTATTTATCTACCATTCAGATTTCTCAATAATAATCTCAGAAAAATTTTGATGCATATTTTATTACAGAGAACATAATTTCACTTTTATTGTCATAAACTTAGATTTGCATCATACGTCACATAAAATCATAGAATTAACATCGTAACATATGGTATCGTCACAGTTCCTCGTATGCACTGTGAGTACCTTCCGATGACTGTAGTACAACTCACGTTGAGACTACGTTGTTTGCATACTCATTCTTAATGTATAGTAATAACATAACATCATAAAATCATAACATGTAGACCCACCAGCATTATGTGTCATAACATATAACTTCACTCTGGCGTTCTTTAAAAAGAATTCATTCGTACACTATTGATTGTTCTTTGTCAATCCAAAGGTTATCACTCCATATTTAATCACTCCAGAGTAGATAGATGAGTTCCACTAAGATACTTCCCCATCCTACCTTTTGGATCGTGATGAATATGTTTTTCATGCTATGCTTTTAAAAATGATTTTCATGATATGCATGTATATGGCAAGTTTTAAAAATGAATAGTTGTGTGCAAAAATGCTAAAAATGTCAAAAATATACTAAGTGGAACATATGATATGACATTTCATAATAAAAAAAATGACAACTATAATATAAATGTAATATTTATCAATAAATCATAAATAATTATCAAAGTGTAAGTTAGAGGCCAACTTACAGACTATCTGAAGCTGGAGGTGTGATAGCAGCTGTGATAAAAATCATACTAAGTTAGGATCTATACTAATTTAAAGGAGATAAAATTTTCAATATAATGGAAAATCACAAAAATACTCCTAAACTTTCAAATATTGCTACTAAGGCCCTAAATTTTGCTATTTGTAAATGAACTCCAAACTTAACCAAAATCCATAGACCTCATATTTTGCATATTCTAAGACCATCTATTCCCTTAGAATTTCAAATATCAAAGTATACTTAGCTTTATCACACTCAACCCGTGGCATGCACTTAGTTGATGCCTAAATGAAATTTCGACTATTGACCCATATAAATGCATGCATGATAAACTTCTTTAATTGAAAATAATCACTATAATCCTTAATGACATATTAAAAGTTTAATGTTAAGCAAGTTCATCCAACACTTAATCATGCCTAACAAAATCCTTAAATTTTCACTAACTAAACTTTAAGTGATGCATGATATGATCTTTTCATCAATAACAAGCTAGATTAAGACCCCATTTGGTTATGCAGTTCAGATGAGATGTTTTGTTGAAAGTTGAAAAAAATATTGTTATAATATTATTTTTATTTTGAGATTTGAAAAAGTTGAATTGTTTATATATTTTGTCTAAGTGTTTAAGAAAGTTGTAATGATTATATGAGATGAGATAGTTTGGTTTTGTGTAACCAAACCAACCCTTAATCATGCATTCTTTGTATCCTAATTAGAAGGCTTTTCTAAATGCTCACATTTCAAATCTAAGTAAAATAAATCAATTCCCACAAATTAAGCATAACTTTAGAAATCAAACCATACATCCTTTAATGATAAACACAAGATAGAGATTAAAACCTATTATGGCATGTTTCTAACCTCAATTTCAATCCTCAAAATCATTCTAAGACATAATCAAATCATATCAATTATCAAGACATGTCATAGCTAATAATTCCACCAAAAATCATTTAAACATTACATCTATCCATCAAGATTTCGGTTTCCACTAAACATGGTACCTCTTCCTAAATTCACCGAAATTTTTTCTAACACTAAAAAACATAACTTAGCATGTAAACTAAGATCTAGATAGAAAAACTTACAAAGTTTTTGTGGCCCTTGAAGCTTCCCACTCAAGAACACTTAGAACACTCAAAGAAAGCTTGAGGAATGAAGTGAGGAAGAAGTGAAGTGGAGAGCGGTTTATATAGGACTCAATGGGGTGGTAAGGTGCGGCCAAGAAGGATTGCTATTGATTGGTTTGGGCGGTGGGTGATGATGCCACCTAGAACCTTATTTGTCGTATGTGGTTGGTTGGATTCTGATCATCATTGCATCTATGTAGGGCTGAAATAGCTAGGGGAAGGGATAGAGTTGTCGTGGGGGAGTGGAGAAATGGAAGAGAAGTAAATGCTTGGCATGAGGCCAGCCACCATGCCGCGGGGTATGGTGCATTCTCAAGGCCAACCATTTTTATCTTATTCATTTGGACTCATCTCTATGGATGTTATGCCTAACTTTAAGGCACACTTGAGTGGTTTCATAGGTGGTAGATGGTGGGGATTGGTGGTTAAGTGATGATGGTATGGTAGCCAAATAAATAAGTGGATTTTTTATGGTGGTTGCTGAGATCTCATGGTGCTCTCAAATTGGGCCAAATTTTTGGGGTGATGCTAGTCCAAATTCTTCATGCTAATTGGAGGGGCATTTTGATAAATGGGAGTGGAAGATGGTGGCGTGGGTGGTGTGGGTGGTGTGGGTGGTGTCTCCTCCATGGTAAAAATAATAATTTAATTAAAAAGCATGCCATTTGGTTGCTTTCTAATTAAATACTTAGGTGCCTTTGGTTTTGGGGTTTTGGCTAGGGTTTTTGAAATCAAAGCTTGGTAAAAACTTTATGAAATAAAATGAAATGTCAAATGATAGAATTTACCTTGAGAAAATGGCATAAAAATGTTTGAGCTAGGGGCACATCAGTCCATTGCACACAAGAGTACACATGGGTGCCGAGTGGCGTGGATTTAGGGTTGGACTTGTCATTACCCTAAATGACATGTGTAAACGTTTATCTCAAGTTCTAATATTATCTAAGAATGATGGAATTGGATAATCAAGCATGAAAATCTCATATCATAAGGATGAGAAATAAATAAGAATAAAATTAAGCTTGAAACATAGTTTTAAAGATCACTAATCGCGTGGTGATCGATCAATGCTTTTAACCAAAATCTTAAACCCAATTTAATTCTTTCTAAACTCTTAGGGTAAGGACTACTCTATAGATGTAATTGGTCCGGTTTGGTCCGGTTTCGAAAAATATTTAGAACCGAACCGGTATGTACCGGTTTTGCATTTTCAAAAACCGATTACGCACCGATTACCCCCCTAAATCGATATTTTCGATTTTACTGGTTTCGATCCTTTTTTCCAGTTTTAATATATTATATTATATATTATATAATATAATAATATAGTATATTATAATATATAACATAGTGATATATTATATTATAATAATGATATAGTATTAGCATAAGAGAAAATCTTTAAACTAGTCCGGTTGTTCTAATTCAATAAACAACCCTCCAATAATAGCCTTCCATGTAGTTCTTTCACTTTACAGCACACTATAGAAGAACACATTTGACTAAAACCCATAACAAATGAAAAAAGCATCATGCGAGTTCGAAACCCCTCCCCTACAAAAAGCAATTGCAAAATCAAGACTCTCACATGAGCAAGAGAGATACAAAATTAACATGAGACACTTGTGGAGAGCCCAAGGGGTGGCAGAGGGAGTGAGACCCTGGGAGGGAGCATTGACAAGAAGTACTCCAGTAACGAGGAACCTCCTAAAGAGTTTTGATGCTTGGAGCTAGATGGAACAAAAGGGGTAAAACCGAGATCAGCTTGGGCATGAGAGTGCTGGGAGAAGGAGATGCTCCTCCACAAAAAAGGTCATAGTTTTGAACCTGTTGCCTCAAAATTTCACAGAAATACCAATCTTTTAGATTTTTTTCCTCCACTCAGAGTTTTCACGAACTCTCTCTCTCCCTGTCTCTCTTTTGTGGTAATTGTTATTTACTGTAAATCATGAAGTTGCATCTGGGCGAGAGGGAGGGAGGGGTGAGGGATCTGATATGGGCGAGAGGCTTCCATAGGTGTTCTCTTTCTCTTCTCTTTCAATTTTCATTTGTTTGGATTTTAATCATGTGTGTGTTTGTGTAGTATATTTCTCCATTTTCCTACGTGTCTAATTGTTATTGGTGGGCTATTTGTCTCCTATAATCAGTTGGGCTGTTCTGAAGAGGAACTCTTAGGCTTCATTTGGATGTTGAACTGAGTTGAGTTCTTTATGAATAATAGTGAGTTGATATGGTAGAGTGAGTTTTGTGGGGTCCACCTAAGATGAGTTTATATGTGTTTGGATGTTAAGATAAGTTTAGATGTATTTATAGGAAGTTGAAAAAGGTTGTGGGTCCCACATGTAAAGAAGTATTAAATTGAAAAAGGTTGTGAGTCTTACGTGTAAAGAGGTTTTGAGTTGAGATGAGTTTAGTAATTTGAGAGTTGGGTGTTTGGATGTTAGACTTAGTTTAAAATTAAATTGAACTTAGATGAGTTTAACAACCAAACGGAGCCTTAGTATAACTATTAATACAATAGACTATAGTGATATAAGATTTTAAAATTTAATATTATATTAATTAGTAATTTATTATATAATACAAAACTATTTTATATATAATTATATATTATATATAAAAATTATATACAATATTAAAAATTAAAATGTATATATATATATGAACCGGTCCGGTCCAGTTTTAGAAAAAGAAAAATTGAAACCGGACCCATTTTGACTGGTTTTGAGAAAAATAAAACTAGTACCAGATCAAACTAAACTCGGTACTGGATCAAACCCACCGGTTCAGTCCGGTCCAGTCCAATTTGTTTCACCCCTAGACTACTCATATGGCTAGCCTTCTAGATTCTAGTGCTAATTTAAGAGTTAATCTATAAGGATAAATGGGCAGGATGTTACAGATATGTGTGTTGTATGTATTGTTAAGAAACTTACTGATTGAATATGGTAATTGTGAAGGTTGGGTGGATTGATTTTATGCACATTGAATGTAATGTGAAGTTTATATGACTATTGGGTTGTGTGATGGATTTGTGTTGAGCTCAAGTGATAGATGAATGGAGTATATGCATTTTTGTGTCGGTTGAATGTATGGACATTGATTAGTGTACGAAAGTACACTCTAAATACTTTATTATTGGAGTAAAATGTTAAAATGTGAATAGAAATTATAGAAATTAATTTGTACTTTTCAACTTAGATTTTATTTATTTTGAGATATTTCTAAACACATTTTTATGTTTAATTTTAGAATCATGAAAGAGGGGGCCATAATCCAGCCAAATTCAAAGAAATTTTTGAATTGGGTTAATTTCCAATTGCTTCAGACGTGTGAAGGATTTCAAAGTGACATGCAATTTCAGTGTAAGAGGACTTTCAACCAAGCAAGAGTCTCCACGTGAGCGGGTTTTCTTTCTGAGAGAGGCTACCAGCCGGTTGGGTCTCATACCCTCTTTTACACCCACGAATGAGGAACTCCCACATATGAGTTTCAGCAAAGTAGACAATAGGAACGCATGAAGTTGATCATGTTTGCTTATTCTCGTTTTTCTGTGTGCCCAATCTCTTCCCCTTTCTCTCTCCTCCTCTCCCCACCCTCGTCGGCCCTTTTCCCCGTCTCTCTCTCGTTCTGTGTAAAATTAAAGGTCCTCCCCCCAACCTTATTGCCCTCCTCCCCCGTCTAAGAATTGTCTTCTCTCCAGTATTGTCCCTTTGAAACCCCCCCCCCTTTCTCCCTCCCTCTCCTTCGATTGTTGCCCCCCCCCCCCCCCCAAAAAAAAAAAACTGATTATGTGGCCATAAAACAACCTCTGTGCTTGTGAATGTTTAGGCTATCTCTGAAGTTAAAAACTCAGCCTTTTTTACTCTTATTTTGTTGCCTTTTAATTTTTGTTTGGTTGCTGAGAAAATGTGAAAAAGCATGAGCCTTTGTTTCAAAATGATTACCAGCCAGTGCTAGCGCCTGCCCTTAGTTCATATAGCATGATTTTGTTCTCTGCTATTTTTGTATGTGGGTATCTCAGTGCCGAAATAATGAAGTACTAAAATAAAATAGTCTCTGCTTCACTAGAATTGGCCTCTCTCAAATTTTTTTTCCTGAGCATGAGGCGGTTTTCCGTTAATCCTGACCATTATAATCTTCAATAATGTAAAGGATGTGTGGATGCGCCAATGGAGAAAAGAGAACCATGGATAATAGAACATGGTAATGTTGTTTGTTATGTAACAAAGGTTGTCATTATTGTTATATCAGAAGTCTTATTTTCAAACTTGACCGCAGACTATGATTGGTTCTTGTTTCTTTTTTTCCTCTTGTTCTGCATTTGCATATGACCAAATTGTTCACGACTAGTTCCACCTTTCCGATTTCAACAACATATGTTAAATTTGAATCATTATCGTTTTACCCGTATGTTGTTTTGGCTTCCCAATGTGCTCCTAGTTACCCATGTTATTTTCATGATGCCAGAGGAGAGTAGAATTAGGAAGGGTGCTGGGGAGAGAAGGGAAATGAAAAAAGGGAAGAGAAAAAGAATAGGGGAGATGACGCAGGGGAGAACAAAGAGAAAGGAAGAGAGCTGATACAGTAAACTAGCATCCACCATAAAATACATTAACCTCATATATGTTGAGATTCTATTGGTTGGTGTAAATTGAGAACTGTCACCCGACCGATTACGAGATTTTCTCTTATGATATTGGAGTGGTTATTGACGATTTACGAGTGAGTTATTACTTTTGGAGTTTCAAATATGGGGTAGGTGGGACTACATAGACTTTTCAAAACAAAGGATTTCACAACCAACGGGCAAGCTTTTTAACCTAAGGGAACTATTCAACGTGTGCCGGAAAACTTTTCATATAAAATATTAGAGCTTCGAAAAGAAGACAGAGAGGGCAGTTTTTATTTCTAGGTTTTCGTTTTGCTTGGGAGGTTTGGAGAGTTTTTGTTATTCTTGTTCAAATAGGCAGCTAAATCTTTAAGTAAGGTTATAGATAAACTTGCACAATTGAAGATATTTTCAATTCTTTTTTTTTTATTCATATGATTGTTCTTTACTGATATGCAAACTCTTGTTTATTATGGGTATGAGAACTGTAGCTTAGTTAGTTATTTCTATAAGGGACTTACACCGAGAGAGTGTCAAGTCATAGAGATGATATGTAATGGTGAGTTTTTACAGAAAAATCCAGATGAGGCTATAGAATATCTCAATGACCTTGTTGAAAAAGCTCACACTTGGACCGGACTTAGTGCTATTGAGAGTACAATAGGTCACGACCTGCTAAAAATCCAAATGGTGGTGGAATTTACCATCTTAGGGAAGATGATAACCTAAAAGCAAAAGTTGAGATGCTTACTAGGGAGTTAGAAGTTTAAAAACTAAGGATTTAAAGCCAAAATACATGGCTACTCGTGTAGAGTCATTTGAACCGTGTTTTGTGTGTGGTGGGGTAGATCACCTAGCACAAGAGTGCTCCACATTTTCATAATTGAGGGAAATGTATGATGAACAATATAATTTCCTTGGTATGCACAAGACGTCTTTTGCATCTTTCTCCGATACCTACAATCTGGGGTGGCATAATCACCTCAATTTTATTTGGAAATTTGAAAATCAGCAACATGCACAGCCACCTAAATCTTATCCTACACTGTATCATGCATCTTCCTCTTTTAGGAACCCTTTAGAAGATACTTTGCATGTATCTTCCTCTTCTAGGAACCCCTTTTATTGAGGCACAGGGTAAAACTAATCAAAAGTTTGAGTCTTTGCTTACACAGGTTGTTGAAGAAAATAAGGGATAAAGAGCCATGTATCCAAGTTTATGAGCTCCTTAAGTGTGAATGAGTGTGGCAAGTTCCCTTTTCAAGCTCAATCCACACTCCAAGGTTAACATATGGCTCAATCCACACTCCTTAAGTGTGAATTCTTACACATCTCAACAAATGATAAGTCAGAGGATATGGAAGTGGATCAAAGCAATGGTGGTGTCGAGCTGCTCAAGGAAGCCGAGGTAATAAAGAACTCAGTTAAGGTACAATTTCCTCAAGCTTTAAAATTGAATATGCGAACTTTGAATCTTACCAATGAAATTCTAGAGAACCTCAAGCAGGTAAAATTTAATATTCCTTTATTGAATATTATTAAACAAGTTACAACTTATGCAAAAGTTCTCAAAAATTTATATATAGTTAAGAGAAAGCACTATGTTAAAAAGACAACATTTCTGACAGAGAAAGTTAGTGCCCTAATTGAGTAGTGAATTCCTCCTAATACAAGGACCTTAGTTGTCCAACCATTACATGTGATAATGAAAATTATGAGTTTGGGCAAGCCTTGCTAAATTTATGAGCTAATGTAAATTTGATACCTTATTTCATTTATTTGCAAATAGGGTTGGGACAAATCAAACCAACTACTGTGGTATTATAATTGGCTGATCGTTCAGTCAAAGTACCCCGGGGTGTGGTGGATGTTTTGATTCAAATTGACAAATTTTATTATTATGTTGATGATGTCTTAATCATTGACACTAGTTCTGTTGTTGACCCTAACTCTAAAATTTCCTTAATTTTAGGTAGCCTTTTCTCGCTATTACTAATGCTCTTATTAATTGCAGGAATGGTCTAATGAAGCTCTCTATTGGGAATATGACTCTCGAGGTGAATATTTTTCATATTGGAAAGCAGCTAATAGAGGATGACGAGTGCCACCAAACATACATGATTGACGCACTCATAGACAAGGGAGTTCACACAACTCATGATTTTGATTGTAACAGCCCGCTATAAATTCACTGGTGGAATTTCTATTGACTTTAGGAACCTTGTGAAAATCCCATAAGTTTTTACGAATCGACCAATTGCACAGGTTTTAGTCTGTCAACATAGTCAGTGTTATCACTCACGATGGTACTAGAAATATGAGTTTAATCATTTGAGGTAGTTAGAAGTGGCAGAATGTGTTTTGGTCTACGCCATTAGATTTAGTTGATTATTTATTATGGCACAATTGCACATTTTCATAATTACGGACAAAATGCATGTTCGAAATTGTGAAATTATTTTTAGGGGCACTTTAGGGTTAAATTTCGGTAAACGATTTTCACTATAGGTTAATATGAATATTTAGGATTTTTCAGTACTTAGTTTATTATACATTTCTTCGGAGTGAATAGTAACGTCGATAAACGTACCCAGTATAGTGTTTTTAAAATCACAGTGTGGAATGTCTAAATTATGTTAGAGAAGTTTTATTTGGACACTTGACAAGATCTTAGCCACACATAGTGAATAGTATTAGACACTTGGCACCATGAGGAACTATTAGATAGATTTGTGAAGGAAATCAAGGTGTGAGATCATGCCAAAACTTTGTTTCATCTGATCAACCAAATTGTGTCAGACCAAAGAGGGTTTCAATTCTAGCGAAACCCTAAATGGTTGGAATCCAATTGAAACACCAAAAACTTGGTTGAAAACAAAATCCTAAACGGTTTCCCAAACCCTAAAGGTTGCCTCCAAACCCTTTTTTATCCGATTTCTAGCATTGTGTTTAATCACTTGATTAAATCACTTCTACATACTATTAATTAATCAAACCCTTGTTATGATATCTTTATCCAGTCTTTTAAACCTTGAAAATTTGATTGGGCCAAGAAAAATTAGATTTGGGTTTGATAGCATCTCAAAACCTAACCAAACCCCCCTTTAAACCCCAAATTGAAGCCCACTTGGTTGAGGCCCGCCAAGGCCCATGAATTTGGCCACCTTGGCAAAGCTTCTTGAAGAAGTTTCTTCCCTCACATGGCAGACCATTCACTACCATTGGCTGCACCCAATAGTGCCTTGATGTGAAGGAGAAATCCACCCCATCAACCTCCATATCTCACAGATGCTGCAGGCAATCCTTGCTCCTCTCTATTCTCCACTTTATGTCACATAGCCACCTCCAATTAAGGGTCATTCAAGCCCATAACTTCTCCTTCCAGAAGTCTAAAGTAGTGCAAGACACATTTCACTCTCTTTCATCACTTCTTCACCCCGTTCTTAGAGAGAAATTCAAAAGAACTCTCTCGAGCAGATTTCTGGGTCTTCTTGCGTGGAGATTTTCGACCCATTGTAAGTATTTTCGCACGATGCATCCTTCATAAAAGTTGTTCTTATTTGAGTTTAGTTTCCGTAGATATCTTATTAGTATCATCAAATACTCATTTGGTTGGTCAAAAGTATTTTTAACCATGGAAATGTCATTTTAGACGTGAAACTGGAGAGTATGTGATGTTTTGGAATTTTTGACCAAGCTAATGGACATATCTTGGTCCGAAAATTTTATGGAGTGTTGTTATCATGTATTTATGAATGGTCATTGAGGTTTTGTTGCATGAATAAAACTTTTGATAATAGATTTCCTTAGATATAGAAACCTGGAAATTGTAAGTGAAAAAACAGTTTTTTTTTTTTTTTTTTTTTTTGTGAAAGTTTGAATATTTCGTGGTTTAATCTTATTCCAAAGGTTTTGATATTTTTATATGATGATCCTAAACCTCTTATATACATGTTAGGATGTTATGTTGAAGATATTTAGTATTATTTTTAAAGATATGATTTTTCTATGCAAGAGGATTTCGGTTAGGTCTAAGATTTGATGTTGTTGAGTCCGATCCATGTTTTATTAGTTTTAGCCATGTGATTTTAAGTTTTATGGTTGGGTTTTCTTTAGAACACATCTTTAAACCATGTGATATTTTAGTTTGAAGATCACATGTCATTAAGCCATGGAACAAGAGATTGATCAAAGTTAGTTTAGTGAAAAGTTTCTGTTTTGGACTAGGTGTAAAACCAAAAACTCCAAATGTTGTTTTGTGATTTTTGGTGACTTTTGTTTGATGATTTAAAGCATGGTTGATCTTAGGATGATGTTATGAATATGTTAGAAGTAAGATTTGATTTTTTTGAAATTCTTGGAGATGTTTTTATTAAGGTCAAAACTTATGATTTAAGGGTTTACCTTTTGTTTAAAAGTTTGGGTCTTTTTACAAAAAGTTTTGGTGTTGATGAATAGCTTTTTCTTAATGGATATTTTAAGTGTGTTTTTAAACTTAGGATAGGAAGATCTTTGTTACAAAATTTTGGTTTAATCATGGGTTTTGAAGATGGAAGAAATTGCAACAAAAATCAAGAGAAAGGGCTTATGAATGTTTCAGCCATTGTGAGCTTTCCATAGTTGTGAATGGTTTTAAATTTTTCTGAGTAAATATTTGAGTCTAGGATAAAATTTACATGAGGAATGTAAATTTTAGTAATTTTTGGAGTTAGGATGTGAAATTCTTAAGTTATGGGTAAAATAGTTATTTTCCCACATGTAGAGGGTAAAATGATAATTTTACTCTAAGTTGTCTCTTTTCACATTTCTAATTGTTATTAATTAAATTTCTAATTTTTAGAGTACCCTGTTACAGTTCCTCGTGTTTCGCGCCTTATTCTCTAGAACGCGATTATCAAGGTAAGTTAACTCTTAACTTACTATCAGTTTACTGTGTATGTGTGATGGATAAGAGAACTACAGTTTATGTTCATATGTTGTTATATATGCCATGCCATGCCATGTCATCATATGTTTATCTATTACGCGAATTATTCTATCACGAAAATATTATTTGTTACACAATATACTTTGTCTCATGTTACTATCTGTTGCAAGTATGTCACATTATGTATGCCATATGTTACATGTATGTCATGTCACGTAATATTCATTATCGCATGTTACGCCATGTTAAGAAATATTGTGTGTTACATGGTGTGCCATGTTACGAAATATTGTCTGTTACATGTATGCTATGCTATGGAATGTTGTCTGTTATATTTATGTCTCAAAGTATGTCATGGATGTCGTCTTACGTTCATGTCACGTTTCGCTACGTCAGGACTTCTATCTTTTATCTCACGTTCATGTCACGTCACATTACGAAATGTCATGTATGCTAGTTAAGTTATTCATGTCAATCACGATCCTAAGCGCTAGGATGGGGTAATATCCTAGTGGAACTCTTTTGTTCACACTGGAGTGTCTAAATAGGTGTGAAATTCCCTGGGTTGACGAAGTACAGTCAACAGGTTGCGAATGAGGCCTAACTAGCTGGTCACCGTAGCGCGCTAGGCACTGACGTCGATGGAGCCACACTTTATGTTACGTGTGTCCACAACAAGTGTGGCACAAACAATTCATGGGGCCACAACAACTGTGGAGCATGAAGTATGGGGCCACAACAACTGTGGAGCATATACTACGTGAGACTCATCGATTGTGACACATAGAATACGTGGAGCCACATCAATTGTGGAGTACGTATTAATGCACTCACAGCTGGTATAAACACCTATGTTGTGATGCGGTAATCGGTAGGGACACATGGCTCAAGGCTAGCCATGTAGCACCCGTATGGTCACTTTTATTAATTAACTCTATTGAATAAGATTCCAAGTTCATGTATTTCACGTTCCAGTCAAGTTTCACACATTATGTTATGTTCAATTTCACGTTTATGTTATGTATGCTCACGTTCATGCTATGTTTCAAGTTCATATCATGTTTCAAGTTCACGTTCATGTCAAGTTATGTTCACATTCATGTTATGTCATGTTCACGTTCACGTTATGTTTCAAGTTCACGTTTATGTTATGTTATGCTTAGGTTCATGTTATGTTCAAGTTCGTGTTCAAATTATGTATGTTCACGTTCATGCTATGTTTTTAGTCCATGTTATGTTTCAAATTCACGTTCATGCTATGTTGCTAGTCCATGTTATATTTTAAGTTCACGTACATGCCATGTCATGCCAAGCTAATTTTAGGAGAACCGACTAATGGGCTAACACATTTGATATCTGCAATGCTCCAACCTATGGCTGACTTATGCTCATTTAAGGTTCAAAATATTTGCTCACCTTGAGATTCAGACAATTCAGATGTGATAATAACAGGAAAAGTATTACCTAGACCAAGGAAAACATGTTTTAAACCCTTAGACAAAGGTTTCAATTCAACTCTTGATGCTTCCAAACTTGAATAAATCTGTTTTTACTTTTCTTAGGCCACTCTGCAAATTTCGGTTGCCACGCCCTGTGCCATAAATTTGAGTTTCGTCAAAAATAGCAAAAATATCAACAACATCAGATGAATCACTAATAGTATCAAACTCATAATTAACAAGAAAATATTCAAGGGGATTAGTGTGACGTACAACTTCAGCTAATCCTACATCCATCGGGGAATTTTGATTCTCCTGGTTTGTGGCTCCCTCAGGGTTTCGAGGTATCCTACCGTAAGTCATGTGTCACTTCCAGAAACACACGAGTACACGTATTACAACTACGTACTATCTCTCAGACTTCAAAAAATTCAATGAAGACTAAAATTTTAAGCCTAATATTTGGTGCATTTCCTAAGGACATGTGGATTTAAACCCTGAGACGTATTGCTCTGACACCACCCTGTGACGCCTCCAGATTCCGCTTGGGATCGGACGAACATCCGAAGCGTTAGGACATGAAACACAAGGTTACCTGCCCTCGTTCATGATATATAAGATGCAATGTTCCTGACATGCATGTAGTATTATGCAATATTCGCAGCGAATAATTTTTTTTTTAGCAATACTATGCACTAAACTTATAATATCCTAAATAATTAAAATATAATCCATGTATACTTAACAAAATAAACATCCACGATTACAGCACGAGTCTCAGAAGATTGTAATCTCAAAACAACGGAGACCTGGTTCCATAATTACATTGCCAAAATACACTATTGGGCTAGTTCGTTGAGTAACTCACGTAACTTGACTAACGATGCCAGAATACTATCCAAAGACCTAACTATGGAGGCTGCAAGCTCCGTGTTGTGTCTACGGTGTCTAGTCAACCTCCTCCAGTCTGCCAATGTCTGCTCCCAGCTCTGATCCTGACACATCGCCTACCATTCGGGAGGAATGATAGTTGGGGCTACCACGGTAAGATTTGTAATCAAATCTCAGTAAGTTAACAGTAAACTTTCACACAGGTTAATGATGCATGCATTGCAGTAAAACATAATCAAAGTCAAGTAAGCATAGCATAACTTGACATATAACATGGCATAAATGAGAAGATTTATTTCAATTCTATTGATTTTATTTTATTTCTATATATTTTTCTTTATTTTCTTGGATTTGAAGGAATGAGAAGATTTAGTGCGAAATGAGAGCATTTCGGTACAAAAGAAGAGATTAGGGATCCAAACCGATGAGAGGCAACGAGATCTAAAGAGAGCCGATGAGATTTAGGTGAGGAGACTCGCGACCAGAAGGCGCGACCAGAATTGGTGACAAGAGTTATGCGACAAGCGAGATATTTTACCTTCTGGGCGAGAAGATTGGACGCAAGGTTCCGGGCGACTAGATTGGGCGACCAGTCTAAACGACCAACTTAAGCGACCAACCTAAGCCACATCGTGGGCAACAACTAGCAAAGGCGAGCAACTTTACCGCTCGGTAGGTTGGCAAGAGGAGTTTTTCATCTCGGTCAGGAACCTTACATCTTGGCCATTGGGCGAGGAGACCAATTATATTCAGCGAACATGGCATCTACCCGTTGGGACCCTTCCGAGTTCCGCAATCAATCTGCTGACCATCAAATTCTCCCGAACTCTGTAAATCAAGCCACTTATGACTGAATCTTCCATTTTAGATAATTCCGTTATTTTTGGGATAATTTCTTTTACGTTAACATTTATCTTTAGAAACTATTTTCCAGATCTTTAGGTTAGATTGTAGCCGCATTTATCTTGTTTTCGAATTTGAGTTTTGACATCTATTTAATCTCGTCCTATGGGATAAATAAAGAAGAGGAGAGTCTGAGTTTTAGATTTCAATAGTTCATAGTTTATCATTTAAGTTTCTTTTGAGGAGGCGGATATGGGGAGCAAAGGCGAGTGCCGCATGCTTCATCATTCAAGTCCAACGAAGAACACTAGTTTTATTCTTTTTGTTTTCAATTTCATTATGAACTAATTTTTATTTTCTAGAGCTTTGATGTAGTCTAGTATTGAATACACAATTTATATTCTAAGTTATCGTATTTTCAATATTTCCATGATTGAGTGTTTATTCCTTATTTTTAATACTTGCAATTTTCTAGCTAATTATTGTTCAATCTATTGAATCGCAATGAGATTGAGAGGTGATTTGTGATTAAAGCTCTAAAATTAAGCACCATTAGTTGAGCGAAAGTAGAGATATTTTACCGCGATTTGTGTGATTTTTAAGAAAAATCTAAAAAACTTAATAAGTCTCCAATTAGTTAAATTCACACAAAGATATGGAGGTATTAATTGGATATATTTTTAATATTGTTCAAAAGAAAATATTGAATAGTTAAGGAGTTTTTATCATCGACTTGGGATAATTGGAATTCTATAACAAGAAAGAATAAATTATGTGAGATTTGTTAAGTGAAATCAAACATTCTAAATTTATTCTTACAATACTTCTATATACAACCGCCGGTGCAAAACCGGCGCGGAATCGGCTGACGTGACACTGTCAGCCGATATTTAAAAAGAAAGAAAAGGGGGGGGGGGGGGGGGAAACGAATGAAATGGCTAAAAGGGAGGGAAACGGAAAAATCAGAAGCTCGAAGCTCATTGTTCATCGCTGAACCCCCAGAGACCCTCGGAAGGATTCCGTCTGTCCTTGTCGCCGCAATGGACTGAAGAACTGGTTGTTGCGGTTGCCTTCCGTCACATGGCCCAAGGATCTGAGCCGGCGTCGATGTGGGTCTGCTTCTTCCACTGTATAACGACAAAGTAAGAATTTCTCTTGTTTTAGATTTGATTTTATGTTGTTCTTCACACATTCTCAACGAAATATATAGAAGAATTTGTCTTTGTGTTAGATTTGATTTTCTGTTGTTCTTCACACATTCTCAACGAAATATATAGAAGAATTTCTCTTGTTTTAGATTTGATTTTCTGTTATTCTTCACACATTCTCAACGAAATATATAGAATAATTTCTCTTGTTTTAGATTTGATTTTCTGTTGTTCTTCACACATTCTTATCGAAATATATAGAAGAATTGTTATTATAGCAGATCAACCAACAGCCTTTGGTTTTATGGATTCGATCTTACAAAGCTAATGTTAATATCTACTAATAAGCATTGCTATTTGTTCAATGAAATATATAGAAGAATTGAGGCGAGTTCAGAACTCCGTAGTTTTTAACTTCTTTTATTTGACGATTAACTCGTGCCGATATCATCAAACATAAAGATATAACCATTTAGTGGGGCTCTGTATGCATACCCTCCAGAGGCATGGTCCAGATGGATTAGGGGGATCACAACAGGCTGGGAATTGGTTACTGAAATGGGATTGGAGTTAAAAAGATGACAAGCCCAACTCGTAAAAAGCTTCATTTAACTAAGGAAAATTTTCATCCTGCTAGAGGCTTGAGAAAGGTTCCCCTGAATTTTTTATTTTTATTTTTTCCATTCAGTTCATTGATTTGGTCTTCCAACTTTCAGCTGCCTTCCCAGTATCATTGTGTCCAGAACCCTTATGGATTTCCACAGCAGCCCATTTGTATGTTATTATTACAATGGCTATCTACACTAGGGAAGGAAAGTTAAATTACATAAGAAGCGAAAGCAAGCAATAACTGTCATTAGTACTCAGTTTCGTTATAGTCAACAATATGTAGCTTTAGTTATCACTTTTTTACAGCTATTAGAGAGATATGCTTGAAAGGTAAGAGTAGTTTAATTCCCATTCCCTCCACCCTCTCCCAATTATTTAAAAAGCTCAAAATGGCATGCGTCTTTGAACATCATTTCATTCTCCATCTGCAATCCTACCTTTCTCTGTTATATTTTTTGATAAGCAAATATAACTTTTGTAAAAATAGGGTCTAGACCAGTACATAAAGAAGAGATTCAGAAAAGAAAAAAAAATCACAAATAAAGCACATATCATCCACGTACAGTATAAGGGTTAAAGCTATTGAGAGTTCATTTAATACCTGAGCATGTGTTCTAACTTTTAGCTTCCATCTTCATTGGACTCGGATGAAATGCCCTGCTCAATGCACAGCACAAAAACAATAATCAAGGGAAGGAATGAGGCCAACTGTTTTAGAATCTTTTCCCAAAAATATGCTAGCGAAATGAAACTGTTCTTTATCTGTAAATAGAGGATTTTTCATAAAATAATGAGAAACAGGGGAAATCCAGCAAGATACTGAGAATCTCTTTATATTTTCATTCCATTTAATACTCCTTCTTAAGTTTCCTGGAGTCCTCCATTATTCTGTTCTTTTCAAAAACCATTCTTAGTACCTCAAAATTAACCATGCAACTCATTCTACCATGTCATGGCACTGTTATCTTGTCATTTATGGGCAGAGACATTGTTCTAATGGATTGAAGTTGTTTCCTTGTGATTAAATAACATCATATTCCTTATTGAGCCTTATAATTATAACTCATGGTTACATGGATGCCCTTTCCCTAAAAGTCAATAATGTGCATATTCACTTTAGAAATACCATTTCTCAATCTGCTGAATGGTGATTCTCTAGTTTATCATCTTGGGTGATTGAATTGGGAGGTCTGATTTCAAATGATTACGGATCATCATGACCGTGGGTATGTCTTGGTAGGAAAAATACTTAACTACACCAATTTGATAAAATTATTTTCAATTTCAAAGAATAGGAGAGTAAATATGATAATCTTATAATAAGCAATTTTCAAAAACAAAATAAAAGAAGGAAAAGAAAAAGAAAAACCCATTCTGAAAAGAACTTGAAAAGAGCATAAAAACGTCAACATTATCAATCTAGAATCATAATATAAAGTATATAGATATTAAACTTTGCATCGCCACATGCTCAAATAAATATTAAACATTTTATTTGAAATGAGATCTATTGTACCAGTTCATAGATTTTAATGTGGTTGGAGTTATACAATATTGCTATTGACAAGATGCATTTGTGTCCCTCTTAGCATGGAAAAAGAAAAAGAACAGCCATCTGCCTTAAGACCATCTAGCTCAAATCCTCCGTAAAGTAGTAATATATATATGGTAGTAATATATATATAGTAGTAATATATATATATATATATATATATATATATATATTACTACCATGGCCAGCTCATCTAACATAACCTATTAATCTTATATATAACTCCATGCATGGTTATCCCCTAGAAGAGAATCAGAAATGTAGATTTGGAATAGGAAAATATAGATTTGGTTGTCCCAAATCGGCTTGGTGTATATTGGATGGGTTTCTAATTTCTCCCTCTTGGGCGATGTTCATTAGGGGCTCCCTATTATGGGCTAGATGTTTTCTCTTGTATACACCCAAATGTACTGTTACGCCTATCGATATTAATACATTATTTACTTATAAAAAAATATTCTGATCCTTTATGCATAAATTTCGTAGATTGTTATGTTATGAGTCAATTTTGAATTGGGTTGGGATGCATGTATAATGGTTAACTGAGAATAATGAAAAGATGCTGCAATTAAATCTCCTGTCCTACTCAATATGAATTGTTAGAAGCTAGCGGTAGCACCAAATGAATATGAAGTAATACATTGTCCTAATTAAATGGTTTTTTTAGTTTTAGATGCCTCAACATTATGAAAGCATCCTTTCTAGCAATCAGTTCAATCCTAAGAAGATGAGTGTTGGGTTTTGCTATTATATTTATGTCTTTTTGGGGGCGTCCATTAACAATGAATTTTATCTATCGTTATCTGTGTGTGTATTCCTTTATCTGGGAAGCTTTCATCCATCCACTCACTTTAATAGACAGGACAAAATTGATCATATATATATATAAAGAGGCCATATTTTCTATGGAGGTTATTCTAGTGCCCTTGTGTAGTTCATCGTGTGAAGGCATGCGCACCTGAAGCCAATCCATGTTATAAATTGATTTATTTTAAGTTTTAAATTGATTACTTTTAAGTAAGACAATTCGGTATTTGAGGTAGTTTTTATTGATTGTGTTGACAGATTAGTAAGCATGAAGACTGGAAGCCGTCACCTGAAGCCAATCCATGTATAGTCATAATGAATTTGCTCCGTTTGGTCTGCCCTTGTTTATATATCCAAGGAGTTTTGGGAGTCATGGCTTGTATTCCGAAGCCTACCAAGCAGTTGTTTACCTTTCATTGTAATGGCTATGTATATGATCTATCTTAAAGTGTATACTGACTTATGCAATCTTAGAACTGAGGTCTGTAGGTTCATATACTGGGAAGAAACTTCTCCAGGACGTTTATGTATGAATGCAGTTCCCATTACTTTTGGGTTTGATTTGTAATGGGACATTACATGGAAATTACTCCACGTTACATGGGAATTGAGCTTGTACATGGCTTTGATTTTTGCCAGCTAACAGTAAACGAAAAATAACACGTAAAAGAATTCCCCAGGATGTGTGAACACCTATCAGTAAAATTGAGTAAAATCTGAATATAGCCACAAGGGAAAATTTCGGCAACATGTGTTCCAATACAAAAATTTCATGACAGCTTGCCCATCTGATATAAGCAGTACAACACGGATGCAGTTTAGGATATTTAAGCAACATCCCATTTTTACACAAGTTTCACAAAAAATCACTCTTACAAGTTCACAAAATAAGCAAAACAAAAACAAACCCAAATACCTAGTTATATAAACCATCTAAAATGAACCTCTACATTAATTAATGATCTAATCCAACAAAAGGACTTTTTACATGAAATTTATCCGAACCAAGCAAACACTATTACAAAGGTGACAACCCAATACAAATACAATAACTTTTGCCTTTCCTTTCTTAGATTCTTCGCCATCTCTCTCACTTTATCTTCCCTTTTGCGAACGGCATACTCGCGCTTTAATACATCATCCCACGTCTTCGAAACCTTATTCTCTCTTAATAAAATGTTCTTTTCTAGCAATTGAAATATATCCGCCCATACAAAGAAATCACACATCGCATCTCCCTGCACACAGTACAACCATCCAAGTTAACATGGATCCCTATACACCCCGCAATCAGCAAATTAATATGCAAATCTTAATAAATTTAAAGTTGATTTACCGTATTATACTTTAGGCAGGCAAAGAATCTCCTTCCATGATTTTTCTTAGTGTAGGACGTCTTTAGTGGTGTTTTTAAACCACACCAACAAGTTGATGATTCTATGACATTATCATTAAATAAAGCTGATGATTGAGATGATGCCATGTGTGATTCTGAAGAATCAAGCCATGGATCCCTTGTATTAGTTAATGCACACTTAAAATTGATAAGTAAAGCCATGAAAGGAGAAGAAGTTATTTTCATGCTTTATATATGCTGTGCAAGGACGTCAAATAATGCAATTTTTGTAGTTTTCCAAGTTATTTTCATGCTTTATATATGCTGACGCTGAAACCAAGTGCATGCATAGTACTAGGAGTACTCTAACTTTAGTTGAATGTAAAAATCACTCTTGTTGATAATTTAGACATTGACAGACCTGGGATAGTTGGTAATATATTTGATGTGAACATGAGCCCCCCGTGGTGAATTAGACAAACAATTTTCAGCCCTTTCAAGTAGAATAAGCATGGAGTAGGAGCAATGGCAAAAGTTGTAGGGGTTCAAAAAAAGTTAAACTAGTCTTGGCTGGGGTTTAGTTGTTAGTCATAATCATGCTGTTAGAGCTGTTAGAGTTGTTGAGCCTACTTAATCTGAAATCCAACCTAAAAGAAATGACAAAGTAATTCCTATTGATAACAGAATTCCCCTAGTCAAATTTATAATCCCCACCAAAACCAAAGCAAAACTAGACTAAAAACCTCTAAAGCCTGGTTTAGTTTCATAAACCGTTCAAACCATCTCATCCCATTTTGTCTCATCTCAATATCCAAATATCATTCAAACACAAACATTTTTCAATTACAAATTTTCAATTTCGATAAACCCATACAGTACACGACAGCTATAAAGTTATTAAGATATTAAAACAAAAACCTTTTCATGAAGTAAGTCACACGACAGCTAGGTAAAGATATTAAAAAGTTGAAGAGGGTTTGAGCCTAATGGAATTAAAAAACAAAAGAAAAAGAAAGAGAATAATATTGGTAGATGCTGATGAAGAGTTTGAGTGAAATGCCCATATTCTAGTACTATTTATAAGTTGTTAGATAAGACATCAATTATCATGGATGATGCGATCACCCATTGTATAAAGTTATTAAGATATTGAAACAAAAATACTTTTTTATAAATTGTGTTAACTCATGCAACAAATTTCCCCAACAATAATGTATTTAACGTTTGTGATATATATATATATATATATATATATATATATTTTAAAAAAACTAAGTATATATATGACTACTACCTCTTCTTGAATATATATACCTATTGGGTCTGCTCTTGCACATCATTGGACACGATAAAGAATGCAGAAATCCATTTGGCATTCACACCTTCCTATACCCAACCCAAGGTATTAAACTAGAACTTTTATTCTTTGAGACAAGAATATAAAATCACATGAAACCAAATGGATGAATCAATTCATCGCATGAAATTAGGCTAGTAAAAGAGAACAAGGATACCTCAAGTTCGCTGTGATTGTATTTGTTTTTTAAATTGCTCCTGAAAATCATTCACCTCTTTCAAGAGCTGCTCTGGCAGTGCCTGTTCACACCCTTTTCCAGCAGCAAGTTCTTGTTCTGAATATGGAAATCAATCTTAAATTTCAGATCTCAACTTCTGTTAGGATCATAAATCAATTAGGAGATAGAAGCTTACACCAGTACACACACACATATGTATGAATGCATGTATTCACATTCTCAAAGACAATTCAAAGAATTTCAATGGTGCATACAATGATATCTATTTAAAAAAATGAAAAAGAAAACTGCAAATCATACCATTTAACTCATAAGGCATTTCATCAGGACTCATGTTACAGTTAATAATGATAAATTAGAAAGCATCATTCCAAACAAATTATTATATTTTCTATCATCTTCCTAAGATTACTTGCCTCTCGAGCACCATGAGATTAATACTTGCAACAGAGTGAACACTAAAGTAATGCAAAAACTGATATACAAATACAAATAAAACCACATGGAAGTCTCGAGGAAATCACCATAGGAAAAGTGTCTTCTTCAGGACCAAGAAATACATACTTTCAATCTTGATGAAGTGGTTTTAGTTCCAACTGGGGAACTTCTTCCTCTGAAGATTTAAGTATGTCTGGTAGTGGTAGCATTTCAAACTGGGGTTTCCATCTTGCGCTTGCAAATTGTACTTCAAGTGGCAAAGAAGAATCTGCAAAACAATCCAAAAATTCGAAGACATTTTCATCAACATGGTCAGTTTTTTCATCAAGTAAAAATGCATGTGACTGAAAAATGGAATCATTATTAGAGAAAGAAAAAGTTGAGCAAATAAATTATGTTGGTGTCAAGCTCTCCATAGCATTCAAATCACTTGAGTCATCAAAATGTGCTGGCATCTTACAAGCATTGAAAACGTTCAACTCAAGTGTCATGTTCCCAAAAGTAAGCTTCAGAACTCCACTTCTGCAATTAATCAAAGCATTTGATGTAGCTAGAAATGGTCTTCCAAGGATGACAGGAGCTTGGTAAATAGTGGAGGCTGGCTGCTGCATATCAAGAACTACAAAATTCACTGGATAGTAAAATTTATCCACCTGGACCAGCACATCCTCAACAATACCCCTCGGCTCCTTAATTGATCTGTCAGCCAACTGTAGCTTGATGGAGGTCTTTTTCAGCTCACCCAATCCCAACTGCTCATACACTGAGAATGGTAGCAAGTTCACACTACTCCCCAAATCAAGTAAAGCTCTCCCAATGCGTGACTCACCGATCATAATGGAAATGTTGGGAGAGCCGGGATCTCCGAACTTCTGAGGAGTCTCGCTCAATATCAATGCACTGACTTACTCTGTTAGAAAAGCTTTCTTCTTTACAGTCAGCTTCCTCTTCACTATGCACAAGTCCTTCAAAAATTTTGCATATGAAGGCACTTGTTGTATGACATCCAAGAGTGGAATATTAATCTTTACTTGCTTGAAAATCTCCTGAATCTCAGTGTGGTATTTGTTCTTTTGGCCAGCTGCCAATCTCTGAGGATAGGGAACCACAGGTTGGTACCCTCTACTAGTTTCAGCATCTGCACTCATAGGCTTCTTCAGCTCTGATCTCACTACCTCCGGTTCTTTTTCAACTTCACCAGTCTTTGTTGCATCTTCTGGTGTAGGAGCAACTACCTGTGTGTCTATAGTCATCTCTGGTTGGGGAACTTCCTTTCCACTTCTCAAAGTAAGAATTGCCTTCGCTGTCTCAAAAACCTCCCTAGAGACATTATGCACTTGATGTTGTGGTTGCCGGTATACTTGAGGATTAGGTTGAGGCTGTGATGAGAATTTCCCTTTCTCTAGAGTGCTCAATATCGTGCTCATCTTATTGATGGTGCCCCGCAAGTCATTTATGGCCTGAGTGTTCTGATTGTTTGTGGTGGCCTGAATCTGCATAAATTGCTGAGTGTGTTGGCCATTTGTACCATACTGTCATCTAGAGATTTCTTCGCAGATGATTGAGGCTGAGAACTCGGTGTAGCTACATGAGACTGAAATCCTGGAGATGCTACAAAATGATAGTTCTGAGAACTCTGATATGGCTGATACTGGTGCTGAGGAGCAACCTGATGAAATGGCTGCTGAGAAGGTGGTGGAGACCGACCAGGCTGATCATTCCTCCATGAGAAATTTGGGTGATTCCTCCACCCCGGATTATATGTATTGGAAAAGGTTGATTCTGTGCTCTATTTACCCAGTTTGCTGATTGCATCTGTTCAGAGCCACTCTCCTGAAATACTGGCATGATTGGGTAATCTTGGGTCTTGTGGTTTGAATCAGCACATAAAGAACATACCTCTACTGTTTTCACGGCCTTCACTTTTTCCATCTCCATGACCTCTAATCTTCTAGTCAATGCAGCTATTCGGGCTTGAACGTCAGTGTCCTCCTTTAGCCCATATCTGCCCCCACTAGCAATAGCCCTCAGTGGCTTGCTGTCAAAGAAACTCGATCAGTCCGAGTGTTCCATTGTTGTGCACTCTCAGCAAGATAGTCAAAAAATGGCAATGCTTCATCGGGTTCCTTACTAAAGAATTCTCCATTGCACATAGTCTGAACAAACTGCTTGCATTGTGGAGTGAGACTAGTGTAAAAATAATTTACCAACCTCCAGGATTCAAAACCATGATGTGGACAGATGTTCACCAAATCCTGAAACCTTTCCCAACTGGCCTGGAAAGTCTCGTCAGATTTATGATTGAATCGACTGATCTGCTCTTGTAAATACTAAGTTCTCTGAAAAGGAAATTTTTTTTGTAAGAACTCACGTTGCATATCAGACCAACTAGAGATAGAATTAAGCCTCAAAGAATTAAACCAAATCTTCGCTTTATCCTTTAAAGAGAAAGGAAATAAACGAAGTCTAATAAATTCATCAGTGGTGGCTCTATTGATAAAAGTAGTACAAGCCAACTCAAAATCTGTCAAGTGCTGATAAGGACCCTCAGAATCCATCCCGTGGAACTGAGGTATCACTGACATCATGCAATGCTTAATAGAAAAATTAGGTGCATCATCAGGTAAAATAATGCATGATGGTGTAGTGGTGCGAGTGGGCTGCAAATAATCTCTAGGAGTTCGTGGTGCAGGTGCAGCCATGGTTTGTTCAATTTCAATTTCCTCGTCTATAGAAAAAACAGAAGAGCTATCTATCTCTGGGCCGTGTATACTATTCTCAGTGCTCGATGTAACTCTAACCAACCTATTTGAATTGTCCCTAATCCACGACATGAAATATCAATCCGAATAGCATAAGTAAGGTTCAAGTGACTGAGTAGTGGGTGACAAGTGAAATATATAATCAGAGATAAGATAGTGAAAGAACCATTTGAGATAAAAAATAAAAATAAAAGTAACGAATTTAAATTTACGTCAAGCAACTAATCCCCGGCAACGGCGCCAAAAACTTGACTCACTCAAAAATGAGTAGCACAAAGGCTATCCCAAGTGCAGGAGGATGTCGCGTAATAATTAGGAATAAATTCCTAGATCGTCTCCTCAGGGAAAGTTACTTAAAATAAAACTCGTTTAAAATGGTAAAAATATTCACAAAGAGAAAATAAAAATGATGGTATGTGCAACGGATGGAAAGGGTGCAACAAGAATGAAAAGGGCACTAGTCATGGACTAGATTCTTATTTTTGGATTTTTGAGTATTGAAATTAAATGTAAAAAAACTAACAATCTTAATTAATCTGAAAATTAAACAATAAAACAGAAATTATTTAAGTTATAATTAAGCTTTAATCGATCTAAAATGCAATGGAACTAAGAGATTAATAAAACTAATCTAAGAATTAAACTAGATTAGAAAGTAATTGACAAAATACGAATTGAAAATTGAAAAGCCCCAAAATAAGATTCTAGGGTTCATCCTTGTATTCAAATCACAAATTCTAAAAATTAATCCATAGCAATTGTAATCATTGTTCAATGAAAGCTTAAAAAAAATGAGAAAAATAAATAACACGAAGTAAATAAACAGAAAATAAAGTGTCCAAAAGTCTAAGCCAAATATCTCAAAAATATTCCATAAACTTTAAACTGAAATTAAATAAAAAGTAGAGAATGAAAAGAGCAAGCCCAATAAATAGAGATGGAGGTGGTAGGCAATGGAGCAGGCAGCTGGAGCGGCAATTGGATCCTGGAAGAGTTTTTCAAATGTACGGCACTGCTTCTGCAAAAGTCTCCAATTTCGTGCTAATGATATGCTTAAATAGGGTACGAAGAAACCCTAATGTCTTCATATTCCCGCATATAAAATCGCTTAAATTTTAGGACTCAACTTGGCAGCCACGTACATGCTTCAGGAGTTTGAATTTGAAAATCCTTATTAGAGACAAATTTGTAGCCCTTTAAGATAGCTTTCCAACGCATTAAGAATTGTATTAATAAGATATTTGAGCGGAAAGTTATGATTAAAATACTAAAGTCTATCCATTCTGTCTCCTAACGCATTTTAGACTCTAATCTGAATTACTCTCAAACCCCATCATTATCCTTATTTGAAGAGTTCTACACTCGTTGAAATTAGAAATAAAATAATAGGAATTAGAAATAAAATAAAATAAGAATAATAGAATATCAAAAATATGTTGTGCATATGAATGAACATTGTTCAATTAAATCACAAATTATAAAATTAAGCATAAATCATGCTATTAACCAATTAAAATCACAACTCAGATTTATTCATCTTAATCATTTTTCCATCTAAAACCAATAATAATGTAATGAAATAAATAAAATATATTGGTTCTAAATGTATAAAATATGCAATAATTCAGCTTAATCACTTACTCGTTTCGACGCTGACCGAACTAGTGCGGAGGAAAACGATGGGATTGGCGAGGAGAGGGGAAATCGAGAGGGAGTGATCGTGAATGTGCAATGTGAAAACCCGAACTAAGGAGGGGAAACGAATTCCCATTTCCAAAATGTAAACGATGCCGTTTATTGCCACGTAGGACACGGTTCCGCAACCGGTTCCCCAAAGCGGTTGCAAGCAGCATTTTACTTATTCTTATTATCTTTAAAATATTGATTTTAATGCTATTTTCTTTAGTTTAATTTAGATAATCTATTTTTCAAATTTTGGTTTTCCAAATAGTAATTAATTTAGTCAATTTCAATACTCAATAGCATAATTATTCCCTGTGGGTTCGATATCCGTTTTCTTTAAAAACATTATACTACTTGTTACGATTCTGTGTACTTGCAGATATTTTTCAGTGCAACAATGACCTTCATTGGCAACCCCTATTTATGCACCCCAAGTAATAATTGCATGCATGTGAATGGATGTTATATGTAGTATGTATTGTATGTATGTTCCATCAAATGAAATGTGAGGTTTATGCTTGATGTTTTAAATGAGGTTTTTACATGATGCAATGAAAGTGTTTTCAAATGACGCTATGAACTGATGTTTTAAATGAGACTATGAACTGAGTTTTAAGATGATACTATGAAAAGTGTTTTAAGGATGCCATGAATTGAGTTTTAAATGCTACCATGGAATGATGTTTACAATGATGTTTAAACTTATGCTTTTAAACGATGTTTATGAATGAATAAACTGCTGATAGAAAGAAATGAAAATGAAAAGATTGAAAGAAAGGAAAGAAATGAATGAATGAACAAATGTTTTAATGTATGAAAATATGTAAAGGTCATGATAAACGAAAAGAATGATGGTACCAAAAGAATGGACAGACTGCAATGCTAGGTAAGTAGTACTGGCGGTGCACCCAGTGTTGTCCCCTAACTGTTACACATGGGGCATAACAGTGTATAATAGCCAGAGGAAAAGTGAAAAATGTTTAATTGAATGTTGTGGAATCATTTAGCTCTTTAGGAAAATGTTTTATGAAAGAAAATTGTTTTTAAGAAAAGCCACACCTTGTAATGTTTTAAATGAATGTATGTTTTATGTATTGTATGTATATGAATGGTGAATACATGAATGAAAAACTACGTTAGTATAGTTTTACGGTATGAAGTAATAATGTTTATTGAGTATTCGACTCATTTTATTTTTATATATGTCCCTCCCCTCTCAAGAACAAAATGAGTAGAAGGCATCAAGACGGACATGGCTTAAGGGGAAGAGCACAGAAGCCTAGGCATGCCATTTTAAGTATGAGAGACCTTTTTATTTAACTTAATGTTTTCCATTGTAGCTCTTTTTTAATCTATAAAGCATGTTTTATTTTTAAACATAGTCTTTTATATCTTGGGAAGGAAAGGAAAAAGTTTTAAATGAATCAGTAATTTCCGTCTTATTTTTCTTAAAATCATTTTCTAAGTCTCACTACAAGGATGAGCCAGGGAATATTTTATACTTCATCTTTTAAAAACATAATATCTCTTACTCATTAGAGCCATCATTAACAAAATATAACCTATGATATCATCATCACAACTCCTCATTTGCACTGTGAATACATGTGACCGTAATACAACTCGCATTGAAACTACGTTATTTGCATACTCATAACTCAATGCATTGATATCATAATATTTCTTCATCATAACATATTATCATAATATATGCAGCCACCAGTATTAAGTGTCATATATGACTTCGTTTCGGTATTCTTTAAAAAGAATCCATTCGAAACCCATTGACAGTTCTTTGTCAACCCAGAGGTTACCGCTCCATTTTTAATCACTCTAGAGTAGACAGAAGAGTTCTACTAGAATAATTTATCATCCTAACATTTGGGATCGTGACAATTTATTTTCATGTCATGCTCAAAATGTATTTCATGACACGTGCTTCTGTAATATACTTCATGTAAAAATGACATTTTTATGTTACATCCTAAAATGGTGAAAACCTCACATGTCATATAAGCAAGTAATCAAATGCTCAATAATGTATCATATGATATTATATGCTCAAAATGACATTTATAATATGAATGTAGTGTTTATATAAGAATCATAAATAAATTATCCAAGAGTAAGTTAGAAACTCACTTACAAACTTTTCGGATTATTAGGAAATGATGCAGCTAAAATAAGAAATATTCTAAGTTAGGAATCATATAACTAAGGGAGATTTTCAGATTTCAAGAGGGTCAAAACAATATTTAAGAGAAATGATACTTGCAGTCGTGAGCGTGCAAGCGCCGTGCAGTCGCTTTGAAAAAAGTGAATAAATATAGGACCCACATAAAAAGAAATTAATTTTTTAATAGTAGAACCCACTATTTTTCAAAGCGACTGCACGGAGTTTGCGTACTCCACGACTGTATGTAGCATTACTCATTTACAAACTACCTCTATATTTTTTGAAATTTTCACTTAGTTCCTAAACTTTCTCTATTTGCACTTTGACCCCAAATTTCACCAAATTCCACAAACTTCATATTTTCCATATTCTAAATCCATATATGATCTTAGAATTGTAATTCAAACAGCTACTATGCTAACTCCATCCAACCTATGGCATGCATTGAGATAATATGTGATTTCAAGTCTATAACTTCTATGAATGCATGTGTGACTGAATTTCATCATATAGTAAACAATAAATCTGGCCCAAAGGATAAGTTAATAACTTAAATTCAGGCCACATGAGTTTCCATCTCATTCATGCATTGAATAACACCAAAACACTACAAAACTTTCAAACCGGGTATAGAGGCATGATGTATCTAGCTTCTCTTTGACATGTGGACATTTAAAGCCTAAATAGATCATGTATATTAACAAGATGAAAATAGGTTTCTAAAGGTTTATAAGACAAACATTGGAAAAATAAATCATGACATCAAAAGAAAGCCTTCATGCAAGTGAAACAGAATATGCTAGATGATCAATCCAAGATATTAAATTATAAACTTATTATGGCATGTTGTTATCCTCAAATATAAACCTTCAATTAATTAATCAAGATGTTAGCTAAGCTTAGGATATCATATCAAGATATGTCATGGCTAAAATTTAATACCAAAACAATTTGCACATGCAAGACTCTAAATCTAAACCGTATGTGCATTCCCATGTTCATCCTTATAATAACGCAATCAAAATCTTCATTTTCATACCACAAATCAAATCTTAACATATTCTATCAACCAACAAAAAGATAAGATAGGATCACTCACCAAACCGTGGCTTATGGTGCTCCCAAGTTTAACTCACTCCAAGGACTTCACTCTCACTACTCGGTTTCACTCTTGCACACACCGAATGTCTTGCTCTCAAGAATACTACGGAGAAATTTGAAGGTGTTTGAGGAAGTGAGGGATGAAGGTGGGTTTTTGAGAAGTTCATCATCATTATTATTGATGAACTTCTCAAAATAGGGCTTTTCTTACTTTTTAATAATTCAATATCCAAAATAAGAAACCATTGGAATCAATAACATTTTTCACAAAATTCACTTTTAAACAACCACTTTATAAACATATTTTAGAAAATAATAGTACTACTATAAAATTTGAGCTCTTGGTAGCCACTTGACTTCTCATACTTCTCATGCGCAGCATAAAATTAGAAAACATCCCCACAGTAAAAACTAAAAACGAAAGTTAAATTTAAAAGAAAGTAATTTCAATGAATTAAGAAAAAAAAATCAACTGCCCAATGCGTATGGGGCCAGGAGAGTTTGGTTGGCGGGACAAGTTCGTTTGACTTGTCGCCTAACCCTACAAAAGAACAACATAGATGCTACTCATCATTTAATTCATAAATAGTCTCTAATCAGTTAATACTATATTATGAAATGATGAGAGGATGATGGTAAAAGAGATGATGAGTAACATTACTTTTTATCCTATAACGAAGAGTAACAATCTATTTATCATCATCCTCTCAACATATTTTTAGGCCCACAAATAAAAAATAATAAATAGTTTCCAATCATTTTAATACCATATCATGAGATGATAATATGATAATAATGGTAAAATAGATGATTAATAGCATTACTTGCATTTCATTTTATTGTGAGTTCGACTCCTCAAAAGTTTTGGAGGTCATTCTTCTCCATATATGCATTTTATTTATCATAACTTCTTCGCATCCTCTACCTTTGCGGGACTAGATTTATTTAGATCCCCCCAACTACAGACTCATAACTTTTCACATTTCCTAATAAAAGTAGAAACATTCTTTTCTAGACGACGGTCATAATCCTTTGTCATTGGATTCAACTTTGAATTTGAACTTCGAACTTGATTCCAAGAATGCCGGCCTAGCTCCTACTCCATTCCATGTCCTTGGAATTGGAGTAGGTATTCGCAGTCCACTAATGAGTTTGTTTTGTTGGGTTTGGGTTCGAAATTGCATCTACTCCTGTAGCTGGCAATCTTACTTTTTTTCTTCAAGTTCGTTTATTTTTTGTTAATTTCTTTTAACAATTTTCATAATTCCTTTTTATTGTTTATGTGTACTTTAGAAAACTAAGTTGTTATTTAAAGTTTAGTTTTTAATTTTTTGTTAACCTTATGTTTTTTAATTTTAAATGTTTACTAATTTTTTTGTCTCCCTACTTGTTTTGTTGATTTTCTAAAACTTATAAGAAACTTATTTTAATCTTAAGTCTTAAAAGTTGTTTTCAATGTTTTCTAAGTTTTTTAAGTAGATGTTTGGGAAATGAGATTAAAAAAAAAAACTATTAATAATAGTGAAATAGTTTGTAAATGGTAGTGAAATGATTTGTGAAAAGTAAAATGTAAGTTAAAATGTTTATTTAGGTTTAGAGAAATAAGATAGAAAAAGTTGAATAAAAACATCATAAAATTAAAATAATATTTTCTAATATTATTTTTATTTTGAGATTTGAAAATATAGTATGGTCTTGTTTGATAGTATAGGAAAGTAATAATGATTAAATGAAAATGTTGCAAAATTTGAAATTGAAATGTGTTTTTGTTTCGGTGACGTTTGAAAATGAAATTTTGAGAAATTTTCAGATAAAATGAGATGGTATATATTCCCACACAAGCCTTAAGTGTTTTTATTTTTAAGTCCTAATAGAGGGACTAATTTAAAACTTGAACATAAACCATGGATGTTTGTTCGAAACTTTTAAAATCAGCTGTACCAGTTTTAAAAAAAGTGCATGCAGTAAGAACTTGAACAGTAATTCTCCTTATAATAAAGCACATGGTGACATTTGGAAAAAGAAAAAAAGAGACAAAAAGAGAGGCTGTTTCGGCAATGATGTCAACTTGACATATACATTGGGGACTCCAGAAATCCACCGATCATAGCAAGTTCGACTAAAAGTTTAGAACCACCAATTACAGCAACCAAATACGGCTGATGTGGGGGGTCTAAGGTTAGCAATATTTTACAGGGCACAAAATTTGTTAATTAGCTTTTTGTAACTTAACTAATAAAAAATGCCTAAGGTTAGCAATATTTTACAGGGCACAACTGGAACCGAAATATTTCGGGAAGGAAATTAAAAAAAAAAATTCAATATGGCAGCTTTGTTACGTTACATTACAAGACAAAGCCTTCTCCCCGTCTACTCAAAAAGACGAAAACGTGAGATTTCCTCTTAGGCATAATACATTTACACCACAATTTGGTGCCCTTTTCCAAATTTCCCAGGAATAAATTAATGGTAAATCTCTAAAATTACTCTCCGAAACCAAATGGTGATTTCCGCCTACTTCCGCCTTCTCCATACTGCTCATTCCATTTCCTCAGCTCATTCATGCTTGTAGCATCATAGGCAACCGATGGCCCAACCTATACAGCACAATGAGACATAAATTTAATGTTTCCGTTATGTTAATGCCTTCTACAGAAAACATATTCATGCTGAAATAAATCATACAGATGAACTCAAATAAAAATGAGGAAAAGAAATTGGTGGGATATTCCATCTCAAAGGCTCGGTTAATTTTTGGAATATTCATGGCCAAAAAGAAACAAGAAACAACAACACTACTTAATCCTTCGCACAGCGAACAGTAAGTAAAGTTCCCAAACAATGAGAATTTACTTGCAGTGCCGATCTAACTAAACCAAGAAAATATCCACTCAAAAAAGAGCATACAAAGAAGGGTGTTTGATTATCGTTTACATTGCAATTCTATATTATCGTTTATGGTTGAATTATCTTGAAGCATTCCATCTGGTCCAGAACTATTGACCTGCCAATGAAGAAAATAATCCCACCCCACTTTGAGAGTGTAACCTCTTAGTACCTGCTTTCTGGTATTTGCCTCAATAAGTCCCTCCAATTCCTAACCAGCCATTTCAGAAACTCAATGATTTGATTTCCATGTTATTGTAAATCTTTTCCAACTTCAGATAAATAAATATGAACTTCATAATTTCCTTTTCTTTGATAGGAAAACTCGCATGCGCTTTGAAATGTAAGAGCAAAACGCATGCCATGATGAATAATATTTTCGATAGGTTACCATGATGAATAAATAATCTTATGCAATAAAGCCGACAAGTTATCAATATAATAATAAATAAATAAATAATGTCAACTTCGAAATTTTAAATTTCCCACCTTCGCTTTTGACTGGATAAAATCATCCAAACTAAGTGATCTTAAGACAGGACCTACACCACTTTTGTCTCCCTGTAAAATAATTAAAACGAATGCAAAAAGCAGATAAAAGGAAATTATTTAAGATTTTAAAAACATCAGAAGTTGAATGATTAAACAATAAGGTTAAGACCTGCATATACAAGTGTACTTGGAATGGCAAAATAAAAGGAAAGCAGTTTAATTAGAGCATCAACATATGCTAGAGAATCCATCTCCATCTGAGAGAGAGAGCAATGTACATTCAGCCTCAGTGGAGGCTTATTGGAGCCAGATAATGAATTGTCAGAAAATTTTACAGGTTTCTCAATTCACGATTTGATCGTCTGTATTCAGAAAATTTTAAAAGAAGTTTTGTTCTCTCTCCAACAGACATTTTGTTGATGCATTCCTAATTTGCAAGATTCATCCTAGCATACAGTGTTGAGGTGTGACTTGTCCCACAAATACTTAGGTTGAATCTTAAACACGAATTACTAAAATAGTCCTTGTGGTTTGCCTTCCGAATATATTGATCCCTATACTCTAGTTTTGAACTTCTAACTTCCTGTAATTTTGCTTATGATCAAATCAGTCATTCTGTTAATTTTTTTTATTGGCACCGGGTGTCCGGGAACAACGTCCCGACTAATCCTGGGGGCGGGGCTGCATAGGCCCTACGGCAAGGATTTTCCCGCAAGTATACCTCGGGTAATTCAAAGGAAAAATCTCCCAGTTCGATGGTCCCTAGAGATTGTTTGCACCAAAAGGGATTTGAAACTTAGACCTGGGGAGAGCATACCCCCAAGCCCAAGGCCTTTACCACTTAAGCCAACCCCTAAGGGTTAAAGTTCTGTTAATTAACTATTAAAAGTGTTGAGGCGGCATGCCACATCACATGCCCCATGTCATGAAAGACAAAATAAAAATAGAATAAAAATCTAAAAAAACCTATATTAAATTAAAATTTAAAACAAAATCAAATAAAAAATTCAAAACAATTTAAATTAAAAAACTAAAACTCAAAATTGGTTAGAGAACTGGTGGCCATCCTCAGTAGGGTGGCAATGCGGCCACCCCAAATCTCTCTTGGGGGTGGTTGCGACCAATAGAGGTGCTACCCGCCCATCTCCCCAGCCCTCCCCTTCCCTGCCTAGGTGGGGACCGCCACGGGGTGGCTATTTTTATACTTGTGCGTCCCTGCCCTCATCTTTACCTCAAAATTACTGCTAGATAGGCGGGCGGATTGCATACCCTATCTGTCCGGGGACCTTCCAACCAAACCAATTTTTTAACACAATCCAACCAAACCCAAGTTCAAATCCGTGCCCTGTATGAGCTCCTCAAGAGACCTAATAGAGACTCACAGGCATGAGAGGAATGGTGACTGGTGAGTACACTGAAGAGAGGAAGAAACAAAGGAGGTAGATGCCGAAAAATGAGAGAGAGAGAGAGAGAGAGAGAGGACAAGTGTCCACTAAAGAGAAAATGAGGGTAAAATGTAGGGTTTTTATTTCTTATGTACTTACGTATAGCGTGCAGGTGGGTTTCAACCGCCGTCCGCTCACTTTCTCATACTTATTTACAAAATCCAAATCCGCCAGCCTATTGCCCAAAGGGACGGGCAGATTTGGGTGACCCACTGCCCACAACCCTAGCGGCCACCCACTTGCAGATCTGGGAGTGGTGGCTCCCAGTTCTCTTTGGCATAGTCTTGATTGTTTTAGAATTTTTTTTTTGTTCAAATTGTTTTTAATTTTGTATTAGTTTTTATTTTAACTTTTACGTTTTTTCTTTATTTTTAAGTATTTTTGTTTCTTATATTTTATATTTTTATTTTTCATGATAGATGGTGTGTAATGTGACATGCCACATCAGCACTTTAAAAGGTGAATTAAGAGAATGTTGACGGAAAGACTGATTTGATCAAAATTGAAACCACGAGGAGTTAAAGGTTTAAAATTAGTGTATAGGTATTAATCTATAGTGCTACATCTCCCGAGAGATGTAGCCCGAGAACCCACCGAAAAGGCAAAAAGTGTTTTTTTATTTCTTTTATTTTATGTATTTTTTTAATCATCATAAATATTTTTTAAAAAAATAAAAAATTCACAACATCATTAAAAAATACTTCTTTAATCACCAAGTAAAAAAAAAAAAAAGCATTCGGGACCCAAATTCGGGTCCCAAAGCATTTCTCATTAATCTATCCAAAAGGCAAACTATAGTGACCCTTTTAGAATTTGACCCTAAAAACTAACTCGAGATTATATTTAAAGGCACCATACCTCTTTTTCTTCCTCCAAAAGTTGTTGAACAGGTCTATATGCTGCCGCAATACACAGATTCTGAGCCAAAAAAAAAAAAAGGTATGAGACATCCATTTTTTTTAATCTAAAAGAAATTTAAAATCTGTGCATTACCTTCAAATCGCTACCAGAGTATCCCTCAGTTGCATAGGCAAGTTTGTCAAACTGAAATTCAGGTTCTAGATGCTCTTGTGAAAGAAATATTCTCAAAATCTTCAACCGATTTTCAGCATCTGGTAAGTCCACGTATATCCTACATAGCACAGAAACATTACTCAACTAGAAAACAATGTTGATTCTGTTTTGGTGCAGATTAATATAAACTTTTACTTTCAAGTAATAGATTTTATTCATACTAATAGAAGAGTAGGCATAATCCAAGTATGCAGGAAGTATACAGGAGGAAACACCTAATTTTCACTAACACCAGGGTCTTTGGCACTAATATATCAGCAAATAAAGCATGTAGTCAGATGCAGAGTGAGGAAGGTTTTGGCCAATAAATGAAAAACAAACAGCAGCCTATAGTCCTTCAATCCCAATAAACATTCTTACAAAGCAATTTACCTTCTCGGTAGGCGACGAATTACGGCATCATCAAGATCAAAAGGTCGATTTGTGGCGCCTAGAATGAGGATTCTTTGGCTGTCTTTGGACCTCAATCCATCCCAAGCTGCCATGAACTCGTTTCTCATTCTTCTAGTTGCCTCATGCTCAAATGCACCACCACGAGCACCAAGCAGACTGTCAACCTACAGCACAAAACCAAATATCTAAACAAAGAAAATTGCAGAGATGAGCAAAGACAAGCTATAACAATTATAAGGAGCCAACTTTGTGTGATTATGACAACTATGTATCACCAAGAAAGAAAAAAAAAAAATCTTTTACTTCTGTGACTGCCCCCCTGCCGATCCCCAAAGAAAAATAAATTTAAACAGATCATCAAGTTTATAGTAAAAAAAACAAAACTTGAAATCATAGAACCTCACCAAAACTGACTCATTTTTCTTCTTATGATGTCAAACCCCCCACAACAACATCCTTTGAGCCTACCTCTAGCAGAAAACCTCGGACACACATCCCACCAGCCAAAATGTTGTATCAAATAATCCAGGAAACTCTAGTGCAGAATAGAGCATCGGATTCTTAGTCTATAGCTTATCCCAGGTCAGCCCTTTTACCACTAAGCTGCACCCTGATGGGTAAAAAACTGACTCAACACTTTTTGAAAAAGAAATTAATTTGGACAACAGTCGAGGGCGGGGGCATCTACGTCGACAGGAGCTAGGGGTGATAAACGGTCCGGTCGGACCGACCGGACCAGAACCAAGACTTAGACCGGTCCGGTCCGGTCCACATTTTAGAGGACCGAAAACATTCGGTCTGGTCCACGGTTTTTTCAGACTGGACTGGACCGAATGAAAAAAAAAAAATTTATATATATTTTATATATAATAATTGTACAATTAACAATATAAATTTTTAAATATATTATTAATACTTGTTAATATTCTATAAATTAACAATATTTTATATATATCTTCATCTAACCTATCACTATTAACAATATAAAATTTTAAATATGCTATTAACACTTGTTAATATTCTATGAATTAATAAATATATAATATCAATTAGTTAATTATATAGTAATTATATAAATTAATAATATAATTTTCATCTAATTTATTATCATTGACCATATAAAATATTTTTTTATTGAGTTTGTTACATAATCCATATTAATAAGCCACTTAATTTAATTTAGTATTTTAAATAAATTTTTTTTATTAATTATTTAAAAAAAAAAGGCCGGACCAACCGGACCGAACCGGACCGGACCGGAATGATGGACCGAAAATATTCGGTCCATCGCCGGACCGGACCGGACCGTTTGCAGCCCTAACAGGAGCAATGGAAGACTTTTCAGAGCTGATCTTTGATTTGAATCTTGTGGATCCTCCTTTGGTAGGGGGGCCTATGCTTGGTCCAACAGTCGAGGGTGGTCAAGATTGGATAGATTTCTAGTCTCTTCTTCTTGGGAGACGCACTTTCCGGATCTATGTCAGAAAAGGCTGCCACGTGTATGTTCAGATCATTTCCCAATTTTGCTTGATTGTAATGGTATTCATGGGAGTAGGCGTTCTTTCAAATTTGAGAATATGTGGCTGGAAGTTGAAGGATTTGTGGAGAAGTTAAGGGCTTGCTGGGATGATTATTCTCTTGATGGTACCCCTAGCTTCATAGTGGCAGGTAAACTTAAAGCCCTTAAGTCCGATTTAAAGAAGTGGAATGAAGAAGTATTTAGACACACGGAAGTGCAGAAAAATATTCTTTGGGATAAGTTGCATGCATTGGAGGAAGGGGAAGTTAATGAGGACTCCTTGTTAAGGATGAATGTGGTGGTGACTGAAATTGTGAAAGTTTTGTTGATGGAAGAAATATCTTGGAGGAAAAAATCAAAGGCACTTTGGTTGAAGGAGGGAGATAAATTCACTAAGTTCTTTCAGAATGTGGCTAATTCACATAGGAGCAACAACGCTATTGAAGTCCTCCATTCCGGCCCAAATGTGTTACATTCTCCCAAAGAGATCCAAGATCATATAGTGCAGTATGATGAGGATCTCCTTGCTAAAAAAGTAGAATGGCGCCCCAAACTTGATGGTTTAAGTTTTGACCAGCTGGATTCGGATTTAGCAAGTTGGTTGGAGAGGTCATTTGATGAAGAGGAGGTGCATCTAGTGGTGAGAGGTATGTGCAAAGATAAAGCCCTGGGCCCGGATGGTTTTTCTATGGCTTTCTTCCAAGAGTGTTGGGATATAGTGAAGGAGGGGAAGTGATGTAGATTTTCCATGCTTTTCATTCTAGTCTTAAGTTTGAGAAGTCATTAAACGCCACTTTCATTACTCTTATCCCGAAGATAGTTGGTGCCTATGAATTGAAAGATTTCTAGCCTATTAGTTTGGTAAGTGGGATCTATAAAATCATATCAAAGGTGTGTTAGCTAATCGTATGAGCTTGGTGATGGACAAACTTGTTTCCAAACCTCAAAATGCTTTCGTTCGGGGCCGGCAAATCTTGGATTCAGTTTTGATAGCAAACGAGTGTTTGGACAGCCGGTTAAGAGAAGGCATCCCGGGGGCCCTTTGCAAGCTAGACATGGAAAAGGCTTATGACCATGTGTGTTGGGACTTTTTTTATATGCTTAGAAGATGTGGTTTTGGGGATAGGTGGTGTGAATCAGTTAAACATTGTGTTTCGACCACTTGGTTTTCGGTTTTAGTCAATAGAAAATCATGTGGTTTTTTTTCAGACTTCGAGGGGTTTGAGACAAGGGGACCGCTATTCCCTTTCCTTTTTGTTATAGTAATAGAGGCATTGAGCCGCATGGTGGAGAGTTGCCGTAAGGGGGGGATTTCTTGCTGGTTTTTCGGTGGGCAGCAATAGTAATGGGATTTCTCACTTACTATTTGTGGATGATACGCTTATTTTTTGTGATGCTGTTAGTGGCCAGATTCAAGCTCTAAGGGCGGTGTTGTTGTGCTTTGAAGCTGTTTCGGGACTCAATATGAACTTGGGAAAGTCGGAGTTGGTTCTAGTGGGGGATGTGAGGAATATAGCCTCTTTAGCGGAGTTATTGGGCTGTAAAATTGCCTTTCTTCCTATGAAATATTTAGAATTTCCTTTGGGGGCATCATTCAAAGCAAAGAGTATTTGGGATGGTGTGGTAGAGAAGATTGAGAAAAGATTAACCGGTTGGAAGCGGTTATATCTATCAAAAGGGGGGAGATTAACCCTCATCAAAAGCACCCTTTCCAACATTCCCACTTACTATCTTTCTCTCTTCCCATTACCAGTGAGTGTGGCAAACCGGATAGAAAAGTTGTTTAGAGCTTTCTTGTGGGGTGGCATAGGGGAGGAAATCAAATTTCACCTTGTGAGTTGGCAAAGGGTGAGCTGTCCGTTTGCGAATGGTGGGTTAGGGGTGCGAAATTTGTGTGTTTTTAACAAGGCACTATTAGGGAAGTGGTTGTGGTAGTACCAAATGGAAGGGAACTCATTGTGGAGAGAGGTTATTGATCACAAATATGGTAGTGCGTGGGGGGGATGGTGTTCTAAGGAGGGTAGGGGGTCTTATGGAGTAAGCCTATGGAAATTTATAAGATAGAGGTGGAACACTTTTGAAAAACATCTTAAGTTTGAGATGGGTGATGGAGCACGAACCCGCTTTTGGTTCGATGTATGGAGTGGAGAGAGACCTCTTTGCACTGTTTTTCCGTTGTATTTAACTTGGCTGGAAATCAGCAAGCTGCAGTTTCAGAAGTGCTTTGTCGTGCAAATGGGAAGGTAACTTGGAATGTCACTTTTACTAGAAACGCTCAGGATTGGGAACTTGAAGAGCTGACAGATTTTTATAGCTATTTGTATTCAACAAAGTTAGGAGGCAATGGGGGCGACCGTATGTTGTGGATTCACACGGGGAGAAAAAAGTTCACTGTTAAATCTTTTTACAAGGTTTTGACAGTCCAACAGCCCACATTCTTTCCGTGGAAGAGCATCTGGAAGGCCTTAGTGCCGTCTAAAGTCGCTTTCTTTACTTGGACAGCTACACTTGGGAAGATTTTGATGGTTGATAATCTAAGAAAGCGAGGTATGGTTGTTATGGAGTGGTGCTACATGTGTAAAAAGAGTGGGGAATCGATAGATCATTTGCTTTTACATTGTGAGGTGCATGGGGAGTTATGGGCTGGTATACTTAGTAGAGCCGGGCTGAGTTGGGTAATGCCTAAAAGTATGGTGGATCTACTAGCATGCTAGAACAGGTGTCACAATAACGCTCAACTAGCAGCAACGTGGAGGATGATTCCTTTGTGCTTAATGTAGTGTTTATGGTCGGAAAGGAACGATAGATGCTTTAACAAGGAAATCTGGAATTTATTTGTATCCTCTCTTTTACAGTGGTTTTCTGCTATTGTATTGAAGGGTGGGAATGTTCATGAGTTTTTATCTTCTTTCCAGCTTACTAGAATGTAATTAGGTGTCTCACTTTGTATACTTCCTGTGTACTTGGGCATTGCCTAGTTTCATTCTATTCAGTAAGGATTCTTACTTATCAAAAAAAATTAATTTGGACAAACCATAACGGGAAATGGTAAAAGTGGAAGAATCTGCAGCAACTGAAAAGCATTTCATAGGTTACTTTAATCTGCCTAAAGTTGTTAGAGACGGTTATCAACATTCTTCCCTCCATTCTCCCTTGTTTTTTTCGGTTGATGATAACTATTATTCTAACTTTTCCAAAAGCTATAATATGAAATAAGTAATTTTGAAACTTCAAAAAACTAAATCATGTGTATCTTCTTAAGGCTTTTCCATCATTTTAGCTGACAGCCTTGTCAGCAAATAAACAATCTGTCTTTTAAACACGTGTACGTAACGTTAATTATCTGTTTCAACAAAAATTTCACAGTTTAGAATGCGCATAATGTTTGTGACAATAAGATAATACTAAAAATATAAAATAACATATATTGAGACATCAAACACTGTTCTAGAGAAAACTATAACTTTTTTTTTTTTTTTTTTAATGTCGGGGAACCTCTCCAAGGCAGGGCCTTTCGGACCCACCCCTGCAGAGTAAACCCCAGTCCCGTACACCGCACCCTCTAAAGTTTCCCTACACGGAACTAGTTAAATCGCTGGCTTTTCACCAAGGGGTGTGGCCCCAAAAGATTGTTTGCACCCATGAGGTGTTGAACCTTAGACCTTGAAGGGAGTAATACCCCAAGACCAAGGCCTTCACCGCATGGGCCAACCCCTTGGGTTGAAAACTATATCTATATTCTATATGATTCTTAAAGCATATGGCTTTACTCCTATGAAACCAAGTCATCAACTATCACACTACTATTATTAGACTACAAATTGTGCTATAAGCCACATCATACTCCCCATTTGTGTGATTACTAAATAAAAATTAAAAAATATTTACAACTAAGTTAAACATATAAAACAAAAAATATCAATGAAATTATTTATTTTATTTAAAACTAAAATTATATTAAATGAAAAGTAATATATTTAATTAAATTACTATTTTCTATTTATATAATTTTCATAACACCTACTTTTTTGTTTTCTCGACTTGTGTATTTTTACTTTAGCAGACTATATAAATGGCACTTGATCCAATTCTTCGCTCCAGCAAAGTTTGTGAGAAATGGTTTCTCATCACCAACATAGAAAAAAAGAGAGTAAGACGATAGAAAATTAAGTTGCTTAACCAAAACTTTAGATATCAAAATACTAATATTGACATTCTTTTAAAGGATTATTGTTGTTTTAATAATGTTCAAGGTATATATTAACTTAGTTGCATAGTATATTTTTTATTAAATAAATTTAGTTATTCCTGCACATCACACAGGTTTACAACTAAAATGTTTGAAAAGCTAAGTCATTTGGAAGTTTTCATACCCTCCCACCCAAGTTTTTCATTGAGGGATAATACAGTTAGAAAAGGCTATTCATATAGTCATTGAGATCTACTGTCAGAGTAAACCACATGTGCATTAAAAAAGAACTACACAAAATATATATGTTTAGATATGTAGATATATCTTTTCATGACAGAAACCAACCTCATCATTTATTGCATGTTTTCCATAATGAAAACTCACCTCATCAACAAATATAATGACAGGAGCGAGCTTGCTAGCAAAGGAGAAGAGAGCCTTGGTAAGCTTTTCCGCGTCTCCAAACCACTGTATTGGCAACAGTAAAAATATGAGTATTTTTTGTGCATAATAGAAACATCAAAAGCCCCAAAGAAACACCATTTTGTTTCTTGCTGGCTTGGTATCAAGCACCCGTGGAATTAGAACCAGCAGACTCCCAGCCACCACCCGAAAACTGACAGGGTGCAAGTGCCATATATGCTACAGTTCATTGGTAAAATATAACCCATTTGACAAGTTGACACATCTGGGGAGGTAATACAATAGTGAATAATACTGCAGACCATGATGATGGAAAATTGGGTGGATCCTTGCACAATTGGTTGTTGATGAAAGTATAATGAAACTAAAAACTTCTTGAGATTAACATGGTTGTGTTGCAGGTGGATATATATCTGGTGGCAAGGGTTCCATGTGAATGGCCAAAACTTTGTAGCCAAAATCTAAATGATATGAATATTTGAATTAAAGGAGCTGAAGTGCCAAGTCTCAGAGGTGTACATTGCAGAATCGTGTATTGTTGTGACATAAATTTCAGGTTTCTGGTTTTTGTATTAAAGTCTTAAAAACTTTGATTGGGAGCTGTCCAGATTTGATTCTAGGAAACAAATTTAATGCAAGTCTCATTCAAGGCTCAGATAAGGCATAAATTCCTCTTATTAAAAATTGTGTTGGTTTAAAGAGTTAAATGGTTACTCTTTTAGTGTAGGGCTTGACGAATTGTATTGGTCTTGAATTAGGTTCCAAGTGACAATTGGTAAAGGAGCATCATGGTCATTACATTGACTAGCAAACAAGTGGCTCTTGAATGGGTTTTTGTGTTAAAAATTAGTTGAGAAATTGTGCACTTTGGACTTGTATTTTCAACTTGTATAAACTTTGGCTATGTACACATTTCCATGTTATTTTGATATTAAATGTGGGCCTTTGAGAAAATTTTGTATACGGAATATGTTGGAATAGATGGAGAAATGCTTATGCGTATATTTGGGGTTTATGAATTTTTGGAACTCGTGCACATGCTATTTATTCTTGAGCCCATGATATAAATAAATTTGTGACCTGTTTGAGGCCCATCATGGCGTGATATCTTTGTGGCATGATATCTTTGTGGTATATCAATGCTCTCATGGCATGATATCTTTGTGGTATGTGGTGATTTCCCTCTTTATCATGTGGCCTTGAATAATGTGTTTGGTTGAAACACATTGTTTTCGGTAAAATTTGGTATTGCTCATATCTACTCTTATGAGAAAAGAACCAGTTGTGAGATTTTCTTGACACGCAGATGGACGAAAATGTCCTTGAAGGGATGATGCTGCTGCAGCGTTTTGAAGTTATCATTTTGGTCATTTTGCAACTTTTACCAACTTTTACACATTGACTGGAGTCCTTTGTTGGGTTTTTATGCTTTCCACTCTTGTTACTCTCATCTCGCCTGGTTCCAAGGAAAAAGTGGGTTCTCAGTTCTCCTGGTTGCTCTTGTCTTCTCTGCCAGTTTTTTCATTTCCCTACGGGTCCCATTTGTTGCTTTACTTCCCCCATCTAACGCAGTCGTCGCGTCACACATCAATTTTCATCCTCTTCAGAAGCTTCACTCTCCCCAATCCCTGATAACTTCCATTACCCTTTTCACTGGCCAAGGTGTTTTCTTTACACTGCTCTCTCACATTACCCTTCATTTGTCCGCTCTGCTACCGCTGAATCCTTTCGTGTTTTGTTCCTTTGCCCTTAGTTCCATGTTCATGTGTTAATCTATAAGAAAGGTCTCCCAACACATTATTCACGTCTAATGTCTCGTCCCGCTTCCAAAATCAGGCTCCTTTACTTTTTTGGTGTAAAAAACAGGTGTCCTTTATGCTGATCCCTCAGAAGAACTGGACCCTCTTAATACCCATCGTTAGTTACTCCTTGCCATTTCTAGATTTCTCTGTGCCTCACCAAAGAAGATGGACAATTGGGTGGATCTTCACACCCTATATTTACGGCTCCACTGCTTCGGTCAACAGTGACTTTTCTCCAGGAAAGTTGAGGGCTCCGTCTCACTCTGTTTTCTCTCTCACTTTGCTTCTTTCTCTCCATGCAAAGAGAGTGGTTTGTTAGGGGGAAAAGATGGTTTTTGGGAGCAGTTTATGAGGTAAGACTGGTGGTTTTGGGGTCCCCATTGCTGGCCATTTCTCAGGTGTTAGGAAAGGAATTCCCAAAATATTCAATTCGTGTTCAATCTTCAAAGGCGATGGGCTTCTACAAAGAAAGTGCATTCTTCATTCGTATCCTTTCACAATATGTGTTCTTTGAGTGTGTTCGATCAAAAGCAAGTTTATGGCTGCTGCACCCAGCACTCGAGCCCATTCGTTTGGTCAAACCGAGATAAACTTGGATAAGTATGTCTCTATTGCTTCTTTGGATTTAGTTTCCTTTGTCAACGTGTTTGTTTCTCATTATTACTATATTTATTTCAGTTTTCCTTGTGAAACATGTTTTCATTTGTTTGGTTGTTGAGGAAAAGGGACAAAGAAACAAGTAAAACAAAAAATTGAATTCCATCCTTGGTTATCTTGGCCAAATGTTTGTTTAACCTTAGGCTTAGAATTTATGAAAGCGAGAGGAGTTATGAATTCTATGGAATTGTAAGATTATGTTTTTAGAGGAACATGATAGCAAGATACTTGCCAATATCTGGAAATGGGGAGAGGTTTCATTTCGATCTCAAGTGGATCTGTTAACTCAAAGATGGGCTATGATGCGCTGTGTACATCTGAAGCACATAAGCAAACTGTTAACATGGTTGAGAAATACATGAAGGGCTTGTGCTTTGATCTATTTGTCTTTGGGACTGGGAGAGGGACTTCTTTGTTTTGTCTTTGTTTTTTTTTTTGGCAACCTTTTTTTCTTTCTTCTTGTCAAATTGCAGATCCAACCCCAGTAAGTTTACCCTTATGTTGCGAATTTGGGTGATTCTTATAGGAACTGTCAGTGGAGAGCCAAAATGGAGGTGTTACGAATTTGGGTGATTCTTATAGAAACTGTCAGTTGAGAGCCAAAAAGAAGGTCACTGCAGTTGTTGTCCGTCCCTCCACCCACCCTCCCTCACTCTCTCAAAAATATGTGGGTAAGGGATGGTCATGTGGTAATGGAAGAGAAACCATGATTTATTTTGGGGCAGCGACTTTAGGAGTGTGGATTGGAATCCTCTTCTACGCCTTTTATATCTACCTAATCAGCATTTACATTTCTCTCATCTCCTCTCCTTATTTCTCAGGATCTGCTTCTCTTATCTACCTTTTATTGAAATTAGTCCAGTCCTTATGCTGTTCTGCAACTTCAGTAGATTTGTCCATGGCCCATTTGATTGCCAGTACTAATACTATGCTCTTATTCTTCTTTCAATTATACTGCAACCAAAGCATATTGAGCAAAATGTTTGCACTTTTGTGCTACTGCTTGCGAAGTTGCAAGCTTCCCCACCTCATATTCATTATTGGAGAGAGCCTATATGACTTTGAATGTTTCATCTTGTGCTTTTCTATTGTTTCTGCATATGCAACTGCACTAATGATAAAATAATTAGGAATCATACCGCACCTATAGGCAATAGAAGTCTGATTAGGTCACCCAATTTTAGTAAAGATGGCTTTTGTTGCCTAATGTGTACTGCAAAAAACCTCTGGTAGATCAGTTTTGGGTAAATTATTACTTGCGTTTGAAGCTTTGTTCTAATTTGTTTTGGCTTCAATATCAAAAGGTTATAGAAATGCACCAGCAATACTAAGAACCTCCCACAACCATCGATACAATAATTTTTTGCTATTGGATCTGGCCTTGCTTACATTTGGGCTCTCGATAATCTTTTTAAGATGAATTTTTTTAGTCAGTAAATAGGAAATAACAGGGAATCAAGTACGTGCAAGGCCACCAAACTAGTAATCTTTAATTTGGGAATTGTTGATAACTATTTAAGATTAAATTGCCATTTTCCCCCACCCCCATTGATTTGCTACTTAGCACGTAGCAGCTCACCACCTTATACCCATATTCTTCTATCAAGGTAGTTTTTTTTTAATAGTTAATAAGGGAATATTATTACCAAGAATAGGCAAAGCCCAAGTAAACAAAGGAAATACCTAAGAGTGGACAGCAGCAATCGGGAATATTCAGACTATTGACAACCTGAGGAAGCGTGGAATGATTGTTGTGGATTGGTGCTTTATGTGCAAGAAAGAAGCGGAATCAGCGAACCACCTTCTACTTCATTGTGAAATGGCTAAAGTGCTATGGGATGGTGTATTTGGAAAGGTTGGGCTGTGCTGGGTTATGCCAGAAACAGTGGTCAATTTCCTAACATGCTGGACTAATTTTCAAATGCATACTTGTCCCCAAGTGACAGCTGCTTGGAAAATGTTGCCTTTGTGTATTTGGTGGGAGAGAAATGAGCGGTGTTTTAATGATCGGGAATGCAATAGTGATGAATTCTGGAAGTTTTTTATAAGTACTCTAATTTGCTGGTTTTCTGCTATTGTACTGAAGGGAGGGGCTGTAAACGCGTTCCTGTCTTCGTTTTTCTAAGTTCTAGAATGTATTAGGTGTTTCTTGTGTATACTTCCTGTGTACTCGGGCTATGCCTATTACATTGTTATTAATAAAGTTATTACTTATCCATGAAAATTATCACCATTACAAGAGCCTTAGCCCAAAAATACAAAGTACTAAAGAAAAAATCCCTAAGTTCTCCCATAGAGCGTTAAAAGGAATCAAACACCTCCTATTCCTCTCCCACTATAAGCACCACATCAAGCACAAAGGAATCATCTTCCATATGGCAACAACACGTTTTCTCCCCTCAGAACCTTTCCAACATGCAAGAAGATCCACAACTTCCTTAGGCATCACCCAATCAATACCCGTCCAACCAAAAATCTCATTCCACAAAGTCTTGGCCACCTCACAATGAAGAGAAAGACGGTTAACAGATTCACCATCTTTCTTGCACATGAAGCACCAATCAACTACACACATTCCACAATTTCTTAAGTTGTCCGTGGTCAGAATTTTACCAAGAGACACCAACCAACAGAAAAACGCCACCTTACTAGGTACCTTCACTCCAAATACTTTTCCAAGGCTAATCATTTGTAAAAGAAACTAACCGAAAATCTGGAATTTCCTGCATGAACCCACAGCAAACTATCCTCCCTTCCCTGGAAAATCTTCGAATTATAAAGTCCTCCAAAAAAATCAGAAACTACATTCACTTCCCAATCATGCACATCTCTAACAAAATCTACATTCCGTTGAAGATTATTATTCATACAAGAAAAAGAATCAGCCACTGCAGCATCTTGATCCCTAACAATCCTAAAAAGAGAAGGAAAAGTCTTGAGAGCTGAATCCCCACACCAAATATCATGCCAAAAAAGTATCCTTGTCCCATCCCCCACCTTAAATTTAAAATGATTAACAAACTCCCCCCAACCCATCCGAATGGTCTTCCACAAACTCACCCCATACACTCCTCTTACTTCATTAGATCACCAATCCCCCCACATACTCCCATATTTAACATCAACAACATTTTTCCACAAGGCATCTCTCTCGATATGATATCTCCAAAGCCATTTCCAAATAAGTGCTTTGTTTAAAAGCCTCAAATTTCACACCCCAAAAACCACCACAAGAAACCGGCTGACAAACCTTATTCCAACTGACCAACGAAACTTTTGTTCCTCTCCTTTACCTCCCCACAAATAGTTCTGAAAAATCCTCTCAATTCTTTTTGCCACCCCTGCCTGCAAAGGGAACAGAGAGAGAAAATAAGGAGGAAGATTAGACAACGTGCTTTTAATCAAGGTTATTCTCTCCCCTTTAGACAAATATAATTTTTTCCATCCAGCTAATCTCTTTTTGATCTTCTCAATCACCCCATCCCAAATCTAAACAGATGTGTGAAGTACCCCCAAGGAAAGACCAAGACACCTTAAAGGCAACGAAAATACCTTACACCCCAAAATATTGGCCAGATCTAAAATATTTGAAATGGTTCACAATTTCAGATTTAGATAAGTTGATTCCAAGTCCCGAAACAGCTTCATAACATAACAAACGGGCTCTCGAAGAACGAAGATGATCTTGATTAGGCTCACTAAAAATCAAAGTGTCATCAGCAAAAAGAAGTGAGAGACTTTTAAGCTACTCCGAGACTCATCTCCCACCACAAAACCCGACAAGAAATTTCATTCCACCGCCGCTTCAATCATTCGACTCAAAGCATCCATAACAAGGACAAAAAGAAAAGGAGGTCTCAAATCATGCATACTGTTGAAGAACCCAATCGGAGAACCATTACCAAGATGGAAAATCTCGACATTGAAATGCAATGCTTGATCCACGAACGTCATTTCTCTCCAAAGCCCATATCTCCCAAGTAAGTACAAGAGAAACTCCCAACCAACATGGTCATAAGCCTTCTCCATATCCAATTTAACCAAAATTCCAGATTCACCCAACTTGGTTCTACTCTCCAAACATTCAATAGCAATTAAAACTGAATCAACAATTTGTCTTCCCCTCACAAATGCATTTTGAGACTTCAAAATGATCTTCTCCATCACCACACTCATGTGATTAGCTAACACCTTAGAAATACTCTTGTACAACCCATATACCAAACTAATAGGCCGAAAATCTCTCATCTCCATAGCCCCCACCTTTTTAAGAATGAGTGCAATAAAAGTAGCATTGAAACTTTTCTCAAATTTCATATATGAATGAAATTCAAAAAAAACCTTCATAAAATATTCACACACAATGTACCAACAAGCTTGAAAAAAAGCCATTGAATAACCATCCAGACCCGGAGCCTTGTCCCTTGCCATTCCTCTAACCACATCAAGAACTTCTTCAAAAACTCTCTCCAACCATTCTGCACATACATGGTCAACAGAGTCAAAAAACAGCCCGTCTAACTTGGGTCTCCAAGAGAAATATTCCTTAAACAACTTCTCATAAAAATTCACAATATGTTCCTTGATAGCCTCTTGATCCGAAAGAATGTTATCACCCTTCATGTAGGACCTCTATAGCATTATTTCTTCGATGAGAGTTTGCCATTTGGTGAAAAAAATTTATACACTTATCACCTTCCTTCAACCACAAAACCCAAGATTTTAGCCTCCAAGAAATTTCCTCCATTAAAGAGATCGACTCCAATTCAGCCACCACCCCTTTTGTTCTCTCCATAACCTCCCCAGATAAATCCCCCAACAACTCTCTATCCTCCAAACACTGCAACTGATCCAGAAGAAGCTTCCTCTTGCTGTCCAAGTTCCCAAACACCTCTTTATTCCATTTCTTCAAATCTTATTTAAGCACTTTTGAGTTTTCCAGCCAGAACAAAACTCAGAGTACCAAAAAAGTGTACGAAGACCACCACATCCTTACCCTATCCACAAAACCCTCATCCTCCAGCCACATATTTTCAAATTTGAAATGCCTACGCCCTCCGATAATACCCCCACAATCCAGCAAAATGGGATAATGATCAGAACAAATTCTCAGAAGTCTTTTCTGACTCAAATCTGAAAAAAGAACTTCCCAATAAGCCAAAACCAGGAATCTATCGCCTAGACCATGCCCTACCATTGGACCACGTAAAATCCCCTCCAACCATCGGTAAGTCAATCAAATCTAACTCGAAAATCAGATCTGAAAAGACTGTCATAGCATGAGAAAAATGAGAACCCCGCACTCGATCGCTAGGAAATCGAGTAATATTAAAATCCCCTCCAAAACACCGAGGGGGATCCCACCAACAGCAAAGACCCACCATTTCATCCCATAAAATACTCCTACTACTATCCACATTCAGACCATAAATACCTGCAGAGGCTCATTCGAAACCATCACCCACACTCTTAAAATGGTGTGTATTCTCCCACATAATGATCTATCAACTCCACCACCCTCCTATCCCACATAACAATGATACCCCCCAATGCCTCTTTCGATACTAACTCAACCCATCCCACACAACGAAAACTTCACAAACTATTAACAAAAGATTGATTAACAAACTTCAGTTTGGTTTCTTGAAAACAAATAACATCAACCCTCCATTTACGAATCAAATTCTTCACCCAGAGACGTTTTCTAAAATCATTAAGCCCCCAAACATTCCAAGAAATTATCTTAGGCTTCACTAATAATCATTGGAAGCCCTCTCCTTGCCTTTATTTCTAAAGGCACTTCCCCTCCCCTACCATTATAATTAACTAAGCACAACAATCTCTTCATTTCCCTCTCCTTTTTCTAAGCGGATCTAGCCAAAGAAGGTTGACCAGCCTCAATAGCAATAAGGAGGGCTCTAAATTGTTCCTCAAAGCCATCGTAAGAAACTCCCACGCAATCCTTAATTTCATCCACCTTTCTCAACACCCAATCAGAAGATTTATTATTCCAGTCAATCCTTGGAGGAATGGAACACAACGGATTAGGAGCATAATCCTCATCTGATTCAAACATATCACCAAATTCACTTTCCTCATAATCTTCACCTCCAAAAAGAGCCAACTGCATATCTATATTATTAAACTGGGTGCAAGGGACCCTGAATCATGTATCTCAACAAACCCATGAGCATTCACCCTTAGCCCCTCACCACCATCTACCTCCTCCATTGTCACACCCCCTACCACCTGCTCGACACCACCATTACATAACTGATAAGACGATAACGACTGCATTGACTCCTCATTGCCCTTCTCTAAGATAAACTCATTCTGCACAACCCCCAGAATAGGAGATTACGACTTCCTCCCTCTCGCCGAAGTAAATCTCGTCTTCAAAAATCCCCCAGAATATTCTCCTTTCGTCGTCGACCCTTTCAGAGTTGCTAGCCCATCCATCTGAGTCGTCTATGGACTGGGCTGAACGTCCACTCATGACGGGCTCTTGGATCTCTGTCAACCAAGTGTCACCTCCGAGGAACTCAACGGCGGAATGCCCCCTGAAGATTCGCCTACCGCCTTCGATCCTTTCTATGAAGACGAAACTTCCATCGGAACCGCCGTCTGCTTGGGCTAAGACTCCACCACACCTAACGGGCTTGAGACTTCTGCTGCCCACGAAAAATCTTAGGCCTCCAGTGGACAGACCCGGTGACTGGGCCTCTGTCCAGCCCAACTCCTTTCTCAACAACCATAGGCCCAGACAACACCCCCAATGCCTTCTTATTTTATTTAAAAACCACCGAAACCTAGCCCAAGCCCATTAGAGCATTGGTATTCGCCTAGCCAAAGCCGAAGTCAAAAGTTGGCTAAAACTAGATGTTTTAACTAAAAGTCAAAGCCATTAAAGTAACCGACTAGGTAAAACTAAGCCAAAATAATAATATACTATTATTTTTTAATAATTTTTTTTTTAATTTTTTTTACATATTTTGCCACTACAATTTAAAAATTATTAAATTATTAATTAACATATGGTTAGTGTTAACATTAGAATGCAAACAATCAAAATTTTGAAAATTAAATATTATTAATTAACATATGCTTAGTGTTAACATTAGAATGCAAACAATCAAAAGTTTTGAAATTAAATATATTAATTAATAATTTAGAAACTATTAAATTATTAATTAACATATGGTTAGTGTTAACATTAGAATGCAAACAATCAAAAGTTTGGAAATTAAATATGGGATTGATCTGTGAACAGTGACTAGCCAAGTTTGGACTTCCCTTTCCATTTATTGTAGCTCAGAGTTTCACCTCAAGGATTTTAGCTAGTTCAATGCAGCTCATTTAAGTAGAACTTAGCTATATTTTAGACTTCACTAGCATTTGGCTAGTCCAATGCCAAGCCTCTGAGCAAGCCCAAGCCTCCATCTACCTTTTTCAGCAGTGTCAAACTTCTCCTTCCAGCCAATAATCTCTGCCTGTATATGCCATAGTGACCATTCCGCTTCTCCAAGTCTCTGCAACACCTCGGAGGGCCAACCAACAGCTCCGCCATCAATTTGACTCCATCGAGACTCTACTATCGAACCTTCCTTCCTATTTCTTCCTTCCAACACATTCTCCTCCTTCCTCTGATATCCATTACCACCCTTCCGATGAGAACCAAAATGCCCAGGCACTGGCTTCAACAATGCCGACACATAAGAAGCTTCACCAGAGGAGGTTGCACCTCTATGAGAAGTGGCTGTAAGCACCTCTTTACCTCTGGGATCCTGTGAAGCAACGCCATTATTAAAAAAGACTATGTTGTCGTGAGTAGAAATAGAGGAAGGTGAACTGACCATCTCTCTCATATTCCTCACAAAGCCAGCCCATCCACTCCCTTTCCGCCCTTAAGGAATCACTAATATACCCTTTCCCGTACCAGTACCATACTCGATCAACTTCACAAACCTACCATACGAATTCTGTCCTCTCTGAACCATGAAAAATCTGTCTCCTTCCCTTCTAGTCTGGTAAGAATCCATTTTTCCCGAAGTCGTCAGGCAATCTTCCACCACCTCGGCCATCCAAGCAACCATCCCTCCAGAAAGATAAAGAGACTTCATTATCTTCCTGCTCTTTTCAGAGATACAAACAAAGTTGCCCCCTTTTCTTCTGAACAGAAACAACTTTGCTTCTATCCAAAAACTACAATCCATCTACAACTAACTAAGGAAAAATAAGCAATCCCCAAAAAAAAATTGCTAAAAGAAAAAAGAGAGGGTAAGAGGGCTCACAAACATAATAGAAACTGATATAAGGTTAACGATTATTCCCAGCAAGAAGCGCCGGGAATAGAAGACGAAAAGACATAGCAAAGAGAGAGAGAGAGAGAGACCCAATTACGAGCATTTCTATCAAAGTAGTAGAAGGTTCTTTCTCTTGAGGTTATAGCTATCAAGTTCAAAGACTTCGGATTGGACTTGGCTATAGCTGATTGAGGTTGAAGGCCTTGTGGCTGGATGATCATTGGCTTGCATTTTGTGATGTTACAATGATAACTTTTGCTAGTACAAAGAGTTTTAGTTGTAATTGTATTTTTAGTTTGATTAATTTTTTGGACTATACATTGTGTAAATATTCAAATTTCAGTTGCTCTGACCAAACCTTGGAAATGTTTTGAGGAGTTTTTATTTCTTGTGTTGGGAGATTGCTTGGAAAATCTTGTCTTTGAAATTTTGTACACAGGGAGGAACTCTAAATCCCATGAATGGATCTGTCTGTTTTGTACTTTTGGGTTTGAGGCGTCATCCAATATCACATGGCTGGCCTTACTAGGTGGTTTTGATGCTTTATGTAATGACTCAAAGGAAGCCTGAGATACATCAAGGTTTATACTCCAAAAGGACTTAGTTGAAATTGGAGCCACTTAATATTATAAATTACAAGAATTTCCTCCTAATCAATATGGGATCTCATTCACCACTCTTATCATATTAAATCCCGGGTATTAAAAACATAACACAATTAGAGATATGGCTAATTGTTTGATCCTAAAAGATTATAATGGATTGAACAACTTATTTTCTGCATACCTTCGATGTAAGAGTCGAACCCGTTATGCTGATAAAGTTTGCCCCAGCTTCTGTGGCAAGAGCCTTGGCAAGAAGGGTTTTCCCTGTTCCAGGTGGCCCAAAAAGTAATATTCCTTTGCAAGGCTGGAAAAGCATTCAGAAAATCATATAATGAAAATGCACACCACAAACCCCCATTCAGCCTTGATCAAAATGCATACAAGGCATAAAAAAATCAATACCCGCAACAAGTTTCCATGAGAGAAAAGCTCAGGTCTCCTCATTGGAAGAATGACAAGTTCATTTAGTGCCTTCTTCACATCTTCCAAAGCACCTATATCATCAAACTTGACACCAATTTCACCTGGGGGAACCACTGCCGAAATGAAATTGCTCTCATATTCATTTTTTGCAATGTTCTGCCATAATTTTTGTGTTAGACATGTACATGATATAACAAGGCTTTATTATCAGTATTCAAATACTCATTGTAAATGATGAAACATGCCTTCAAACTTTGCGAGGGCTTTCGAGATATAGCTTCTTGTTCCCTCAACCTCAAGATTGCAATTTCAAGGCTTCACACACCAAAGCGCAACAGCCAACTTCAAGGGTTTGCAAAACCTTAATGATTTATAGCAAAGGAAAGAAAACATACCTTTCACGGGGTAAAAGCAATCTTTCCCCTTTTATCAATGGAAGCTCACAGTAAGACAAGTAATGATTTTTAGCCCAGCCAACAACTTTCTCAGCTTCTGCAGACAAAGTTTAAAATGATGATTTTCGGAAAAATTGGCTCTCAGTTGACAAGACATAAGAAGACATAAGTGACCATCCTGCATGTGAAATAAGCAAGCTTCCAACCCATAATGTAAACATTCATTTCTTATACTATCTTCTAGGGCCGTACAAGCAGGACTGAAACTGACTAGACCGGCCAAAACTGGCTGGAAACTGACAGATCTGGCTGAAACCATGGCAGAAGCAGTCTGAGGTCCAGCTTGGTTGGAAACCGACATTGGTCAGATATTTCTCATTTCTCCACCTCTGTATTTGGTTGCAGCCTCTCTGGTCTCTCCCTGCCGCAGGATCGCAGTGTTGCAGCCATTGCTCATCTCCCCTTGAACTGACTGCTGTCACCTCCGAAGTCCATTATATGTCGCCTTCTCTTTCTCTCCCTCATCACCCGTTTTGTTGTTTTCGGTAAGTGCCCAAACCAATGAACTGACAGAATCGACCGCAGACCACCCAGTTTTAGGCTTAAAAAAATGAGTTCCTGAACCAATTTGTCAGTTTTTCACCCCTACTATCTGATTGGCACATACCAACCTGTTTTTTTTTTTTTTTTTTTTTTACTTGAGCACCCTCGTGGTTGGTGCAAACGGAGAAGATATTTGCACATAGGCATATAACAATTTAGTTTTTCAACAAATAGAAATAACAAAAGATATGTTAGTTTCTTACTCCTTTTGGTCAATATCACATCATCTGTATTTACATGCAATAGGTCCATGCATGACAGCTCATTTTCTTCGAGAACCTGCATACGCAACTTCAGCAGTCAATGTCATAGGTCAAGTAGGTTAAATAACACCAACAACTTATGCACTATGAACTTGAACCGTTTAGAAGTGAAACAGAGTCCATCAAACAACAAGTAAATATTTATCCAAATCCAAAATGCCATCTTTCCTTCAACACAACTTTAGAACCAGCTCCACACCTTATTTAATTCATTCAAATTGCTCCGTGTTATCACAATCCTCCGGTCTTCTTCAACCTGTTTATTGAAGGTTCTAAGGAGATCCTCCTCCTGCAAAAACAAGGAAAAATAGTAAGATAATCATTATGAATCACAAAAATAAATTTGTAGAACAAGTTAAAATGAAATTTTTTTTCTAAGTATCAGTTCGAATGAAAAGTTACAGTGACAAATGAGAGTTGAGAAGTTTTTTATGACATGAAATCTCACCCAGGCAGGAGGGGAATTCAAATTCACCCCTGGAAAGAAAACCATACACAACCCCACCCTCAAAAACCGTGTAACAGATAAAATATTTAGTTGAGAAGTTTTAGGCTGAGTTTGGATGGTCAGATACTCTCAAGACTTCTCAGATGACTTTGTACGGATGAAAAGTGTTGAGCATCCAAATGCCCTTCGCACACTTCTGCCCAGAGACTTCTCCCTCCCTCCCTCTCTCTTTGTATGGCGAACAGACTTCTCTCTCTCCCTCTCTCTCTTCGCACCCTTCTCTCTCTCTCTCTCCCTCTCTCTTCGCACCCTTCGCACACATTCTTCCCCAAAAAGAGCCAGAGGTGGTCAACGGAGAGGGAGAGGGAGAGAGTAGTTTGCGTGTGTGCGACGGAGAGGGAGATGGAGGTTTGTGGTGGCTGGGTTTGCGAGAGGTGGCCGCCGGTGTGAGGTGGTGGAGGTGCGGTGGCCTGGGTGGCCGCGTACGGCGGCGCAAGTGGAGAGAAATGGGTTTTACCCATTTCGGTTGGGTTACCGCATGGGACGTAATGCTGCGCATGGGGGAGATCGGTGGTGGCTGGGGGAGTCGCCGGTGGTGGCGGTGAGAAGGGGCAGCGCCCGGCGGCGCCGAGCTGAGCTCAAAACCCATTTCGGGCATGGGGTGAATCGGGCCAGAGGAGAGAGAGAAAGTGAGGAAAGAAAAAAAAAAAATTCACTATAATATTTATCACTATTATATATATAAAAATAAAATTACTATAATATTTATCACTATTATAAAATCACTATAATATTTATCACTATTATAAAATCACTATAATAAAATCACTATAATATTTATTACAAAAAATAAAATCACTATAATATTTATGGGACCCACACCTTTTCCAACTACCTATCTAAAAGTCAACAACTCAACATACTTCATATATCCAAACAACTCAAAATACTCTCAATGGGACCCACAAACTCACTCCAATCTCTACTCATAACTATTCACAAACATTCTCGACACTTCTCAGATATTCTCACTACCCAAATGTACCCTAGATATATAAGCATAAAGAGAGTCCTGAACAACAATATCCAATTCCATCCATACAATGTATATTAAACAAAAGCAACCAAATATTTTTACAGTTTCTGGACAAAACCTGGAGGGACTAATCAAGTGATTTCGATGTTTTTCCTTTCTCAAGAAACATAAATGTCCTGCAACTCATGTTTGTTTTTTCAGTACACAAATGGTGTACCAACGTTCCCCCAGTCCTAAAATTAAATGTCAATACATAAAATTCCAAACATAAAGAAAAATAGCAATAATGAAAGGCATACTACCTTTTGACATCCAATGAACTCTAAACCTCAAAACCAAATATATTGACATGTTAAGAGGAAGCTCAACCAATGCTTTAAATTCCATTCCGGTGATCAGTACTGGTGCGTTCCGGCGTACTGTTTTCGGATTAGCTATTTATATATATATATATATATAAACTGATAATTAATCAAAGAAACACATGTATATGATACACACTTAAATATATATGTATTTCTTTTATTAATTATCAATTTATACATATATATGGAATAATTGAAGATTTCCAAAATGAATATACGTTTAAAACTAGCACTGTTCATCCGGGCCGGGTTTTTCCCGGCCCGGTCCGGAACCCGGAAAACCAAATTCCGGTTCCGGGTTCCGGTCCAGATCAAAATGGATCCGAAATCCGCATTATAAAACCCGGACCAACACGGTCTGGGTACGGGTTAGGTACCCAGGTACCGGGTTTAAACCCAGTACCCGGGTCATTTAAAAGAAAAATCCCGTATCGATAAGCCTCCCCCCCCCCGGTCTACTTCGATTCTTCGACCCACTTCTCTCTCTCTCTCTCTCTCTCTAGTCTCGCGCTCTCACTCGGTAGATGCAGAAACCCTAGCCGCCGCCATCGCGTCGCTGCATCTCCTTCGCCGTCGCCGTCGACCTTTGCTCTAGGTCGTTATTCTGGTAAACCCTCCCCTGCGACTACTTCGACTCACTTCTCTCTCTCTCTCTAGTCTCTCGCTCTCTCTCGTTGCGCTACGGTAGATGCAAAAACCCTAGCTGCCGCCATCGCATCGCTGCATCTCCTTCGCCTTCGCCGTCGCCGTCGCCCTTTGCTCTAGGTCGTTATTCTGGTAAACCCCCCCCCCGCGACTACTTCGACTCACCTCTCTCTCTCTCTCGCTCTCTCTCTCTCTCTCCTCTGTCTCTAGTCTCTCGCCACATCTGTTTGCCGTTGAGAATGTTTGGAAACTTGTTTTTTTTTTTAAATCTGTATTGGGTATCGACTATTTATGGATTCATTGATTCTCAATTTTAATGAGTCTGTTTGGTTGTTGGGAAAGTTGAAGGAAAAATGTCCAAATTTTCTGTTTGGTTGTCGGGAAAGTTGAAGGAAAAATGCGCAAATAACTAGGGAATGAAAAAAAAAAAAAAAATTCCCAGGTACAACCCGGAACCCGGATTTCCGGGTTTTAAAAATCGGAGTCCATCCGGGTTTCAGACCGGATCTGATCCGGAATAACCCGGTCCGAGTTTCGGCCCGGATTTGAAATCCGGGTTCCGGTCCGGGTATACCCCGGATTCCCGGGTCGGAACCCGGATGAACACCCCTATTTAAAACATTAAAAAAAAAGTATAGATATTGGTGTCAAAAGATAATATTAAAAAATTACCAACTTGCGTTGAGACACAAAAAAAAAACAAAGAAAAAATAAAGAGCCAAGAAAGTATAAAAATAATGAAATTTAAAAAAAAAAAAAAAAACAGAGAAATGGGGCAAATATTTAAAGTTACAAAAAAATTTATATTATATAAATCCCTTTTAGATTTTAAAATTACACGAATGTCATCTAAACTAAATCTACAAAAATGCCATCCAAACACAAGAAAATTACAAACTTGTCATTAAAACAGTCTGGAATGGAATGCAGTCCGGAATTGGCCGGAATGGACAAGAATGGACCGGAATTTGGAACGAAACAGAATGAAGATGTATAGTGTACCAGGTACTACACCGGAACAGAAAATTCCGGCAGTTCCAACCAGAACTGAACTCAAAACTATGAGCTCAACTCCATAAAATGTCCCCTACTCCTTTCACACCAACTTCCCAGGTTGAAGATCTTTTCCCCAAAGAAAGAACTAATAGAAGATAACATTATACGTTCAAGGAAACTAGTAAATCTAAGAACATACAATGGGGTACAGTAAGCTATGCCTAAAATTAGCAAGTATCAAACAGGAACTAAATGCTTTGATTACCTCCAAGATTCCCTCCAAAATGTTTTCTTTTACCCAATTCTAATTTGGTTACAAATTGCTTAAGAATTACCAGCCAACATATTTTTTAATTTCAGTAGAAGCTCAACTCGGAGAAACGATGAATTTCAGGTCTCCACCACTTGTTGCAAATTTATCACATAATTCATATCGAGTCACTTCAGAAGTTAATACCGTCGAGCCACAACATGTAGAGTTCAACCTAGGCAAACACATGGACACCTGGCATTTTTTAGGCCACCGCAATACTTTTTTATTTTAAGTTCCATCGAAAAGTGTGAGACCAAGTGTTCCAAGCAACAACCAACAATAAAAAAATAAAATAAAATAAAAAACTGTCATATTTATTAGCATGTTGAATCCGACAGTAATATAATGCATAGAAAGACCAATGAAAAGGCAAGCAAGATATGGGCAACAAAACATCATTAAAATACGTCTCATGGGTATTACAATGATTATTTCATTTTCAAGTATGCCCAAGAATAAGTCAAACATTTACCTTGGGGGGATATATGCACAAAATATTTTCAAAGAGCTTATATATTTCGTTGTTATCCGATCTCTTTGTCGCCTTCAGACCCTCAGTGAGATGCTTTAAAGGGAGCGGCTGAAAAGTACAAGTAATTCAAATTTAATGCAGCAAATTATATTAGTTGACTGTAAAAGATAACAACAGCTGCACTAATATCAAAAGCATCAACGATGCAAGTAGTCCACAGTAATAAACAAAATCCCTAACGTGGATTTTAAAGAGAAAGTGGTACCAATAAACCGTATAATATCAGAAATAAAGCAAGCATGGGTGTCTGTACAATGGAAATTTCCATGTCACACAGCTATATATTCCATCAACATAATATGCTACCACCTAGTACTTGTGCTTAATCTATTAAGCATTGGCTATGAGAAAACAAACTAAATCTACCACTCAATGTTGAATGTATACATATAGAAGTAGCGGAATGTTTTTTAAAAAACTTTATTTGGGAGCATAATGCCAAGGCCTAACAAATGGGAACATATTAGGCTTGCATTTGGAGACACAGAATTAATCGTCGCTACCACCTACCATGCAAAGGTTTCATCATAATCTCCTCTATATGCTTGACTAAAGCCTTGGCTACTAGCCCGACCTTCAATTTTCCTATAAAGCTTGCTAGAAATCTATGAAGGAAAGATGCATGGATAATATAATCTAGGCAGTAGGTATAATTTTCTTATAACTTCCAAAATGACTCGTGAGGGAGAATTGTTGGCATCATAATCTGCACCCAAAAAGGCGTTTCATGTCAGATGCCCAAGAGTGCACTTGTTTGTAATATTGAAACTGCTACTCTTTAATAGAAGTGTTTAGCAAATACAATGTAAGGGCAAATTCACATTCTTCAAATGTATTCAACCTCTGATTCCAGAAGCTTGCATGTGCAGTACATTATTTAAACCATTTGATCAAGGTAATAAAAGCAGTAAGGTAACTGACAGTAGAACATGAAAAGTCGACAATCTATCAATTTAGAGAGTTTGTGTCGATTGCAGGTGCTCTTGAGCATAGCAATCATTACCAGTTTAGCAAGGCGTCCGAAATTTGGAAGTATCATCGTCTGCCAACCATCATATAAAGATGAAGTAAGATTATGAACAGGTTTAAAAGCCAAAAATTAAAATTTGGGGGCTAAAAATCATAAAGCTTACAAATTTCTCCTTCTCCTTTGACCCTGATTCAACTTTGTTCTGCCCACATATTAGAAAAACTGGACCTGATAACAAGTCAAACATTTCCTGCACCTTATGGACAAACTCCTTACGATTTGACTTGGGAACTGCCCTAGACAACCATTCAGACGAGTCTGGAAAATAGACAATGAGTGGTTGCATGGATCTCAAAACCTAAAAACAATTCAAAAGTGAACATCACATGTTTAGGGAGCATTGCTTGAAGCATTATCACATTTGATTGCATTTTGTTCTATTATTGTTCACATCAGAAAAAAAATATGTCAAACTTATCTTCACTTTTACCTCGCATAAAGCATCTATTGCAACATAGCAATCTTCTGTCTGAGTGTCAAGATCATGCTCTATCTCCTTAACTGTAAGTAAATCAAACTTTTCACTTTCATCGGAAGCAAATGAGCAAATACACATGCTAAGACTGACAGATAAATCAGGAAATTAACATCTCTAAGGTATTGCTGCTGCTCTTTTTCTTTTCTTTTTTTTCCTTACAAAACCAGCATTAGAAAACCCTACTTCTTGGCCAATTTTTTCCTTTTTCAAAACAAACAGAGAATGATATGATATACATCATATTCATCAATCCTAGGCAGATAAGCAAAACTCAAATAGAAAAATAGTTAGAATGAAACTTAGCATGAAAAAGGAACACTAGCAAATTACTTAACCCTTTGCAAGTAAAAGCATGAAGTCTCTGCAAATTAACAGCTACAACAGCCAATTGGGTGAAAAACAGGCTCACATATAATTTCAGAATAGCAGTTCCAAAGACAAAATTTAAAAAAAATGGAAGAAATATCAGAGATTCAATCACAATTGAAGCTAACAGATTGACAACTATTTGATGGTATCTCATGTCAAAGCTGTCCATCTTCCATAGAACAAGCACCAATCTAGCAAGAAAACTTATGAACATACACTGAGAAAAGCAAGCCTCTCATACATCAGACGACTAGATAAGAAAGCTACAACTCACATGAAACAACATATTGCAAAATAACAGAACAATGATTTACATGAACCTTTGTACTGATGGAAGGACAAGTTGACAACTGTATTGCACTGGTAAAAAATTTCATTATTGAATCAATACACAAGGATTAAATTGGTCAAAGTAATGGTGTAGGCAATGATATCAAAAGCCACAGCTATTTGATGGGCTCCAGGAGAATAATAAGTGCTTAGGCATATGTCGGTTGCATAGATTCTATTTTTTTGTAAGTAAATGATTTACTAAAAATAATAGAGAAACTCATTGTAAAGCACATGTAAAGATCTCTCAAAGAATTACAATAGATAATTCATACAATTAAGGGGAAAAAACAGAGAGAGAGAATCGCAAGTTACATTGCCTGCAGCAGGCATGGAGATAAGTTTTGTCGAATAGTTGCAAACTAGTTATTTTTTCATAAGTTCACTAAATTCAATCAGTTAACTTTTTCCATTACCAATCAATAAGTCACCAAAACTGAAAAGTTTTTTTTTCCAAAAGAACAGCTTTAAATCATAGGCACCATTATATACAAAGACACAAGGATGACACGCATTCAAACATATCAAAACTGCAACTTTTTTTTTCTTTTTTGACAAGTACATGTCAAAACTGCAACTTCATCCACATTGAATTGAAAGATATTTCCACCAAAAAAAAATATCCAAGTATTAGGCTTTTATTCAACTAGAAAAGTACCATCTATCCAATAAATTGGGGGTTTTGAAGGTTCTTCTTTGAGTTTCTCCCCCTCTTCGTCATCAGCATTTTTTTCACTAATATCCAAAATGACAGCAACTCGATCTCCATTCACCTCATATACCTCCCCATGTTGACCACTTGATAAAGGCCTGCAAAGATGCCAAAATTTGATCAATGACTGGAAGATATTTTATATTATGTGATAAGAATAGAAACATTTGAACATCAATTATTCTGCTAATTAAAATGAACAGCCCAGATTTATGATGATACCAGAAAGAGAGTATAAAAAATAAAGCAAAGCCTGAATATAACTAGGTTTCATAATAACATATTTGCAAGCATGAGCGTAGACCTATCCCCACTGCTATTCTTTTTTTTTCTTTTGAAAGTTCTTTTTTATCGTAAGAATTAGCAAAGCCCAAGTATACGGGACATATACAAGAGCAACGCCAAAGTGTACTAGTTTAGTGATATAAGGGATTCATGAAAAGTCATGCCATGAAAATCAATTACAATCGACCAATGGAGTAAAAGTATTGAAAAACAAATTTCTAAGCTCATCCATTGACCACTCTTGATCTTCAAAACTTCTTTCATTCCTCTCCCTCCAAATACACTACCATAAACATATTGGAACCATCTTTCATATCAATGCAATCTGAGAGTTCCCCCAAATGCCTCTCCAAGAAGCTAGGAGGTCAATTACCCTTCTCAGCATCACCAAAGCTAATCCCATCCGAGCAAAGACTTCATTGCACAATGTCATGGCAATCTCACAATGAAGTAGAACTCTTCACTCTATTTACACATACAACACCAATCCATAACTATGATTCGATGTTTCCTCAAGTTGTCTAGAGTGAGGATCTTCCCCAAGAAAGCCGCCCATACAAAACATGTTGCCTTTAGGGAGTACCTTTGTCTTCCAAATACTCTTCCATGGCAATGGATTTGTATTGTGCGTTGTCATGGCTTCACAGGCTTGGTAGAAAGAGCAGACTGTGAATTTCCCTTTCTTAAAGGGACACCAAAAAAATCTTGTCTTCGACTCCCCCCTACAAACGGGTGGAGTACACTAGGCTGTGGAACTCCAAAAAAGCATCCATTTCCCAATCTTTTACATCTTTGAAAGTTAAATCTTAATAGTAATAGAACAAGTTGTTGTTGGGGTCATATGCCATGTACATCAGAAAAACCCATCAAGAAAACATGAAAAGAGTACAAAAAGTCTAACAACTTAAAATAGAAAAACCAATAAGCGCACATCCAATTATAAAGGGTTTAGAAGAAAAGATCCTTAAGATCCACCGTTTCCTTTATTCTGAAAACTCCAGTACTTTCTCTCTCTCGAACACCACGACAAAAGACCCAAGTTTATTTTCCACAATGCTTCACTTTTTGGGCAACTAAATCTCCCTTTCCAACATGCCAAAAGTTCCACTACGCTGCGGGGCATGACCCAAATCTAAGCCGAACAAACCAAAATAGCATTCCAAAGAACGTTGGCCACCTCACATTTGCAATAATAGATTATTTATCATTTCCCCCACTGCTCCTACACATGCAACAATAATCCATACAGCAATGTTCCTCTTTCTTAAATTATCCAATGTGAGGATCAAGAGAGCTACTCTCATTGGTGCCTTGTCCACCAAATATTCTTCTTAAGTGAATGGCATACTAAGAAGGGGATATAACTAGGTAGAGAATGACTTTACATCAGATACCCCACGTTTTAGATGGTGCCCAACAGATCTTACTCTCACCTCACCTTCTTAGCCAAACCAAATGCAAATGATCCAAGGTGGAGGTAAAAAGCTCTACCTCCCAATCTTGTGCCATTCTAATAAAATCCATACCACCAGGAAATATCACTAGAAGATTGCGAGCAATCCATAACTAAAGCTTCCTTAAAACAAGTGATGTTAAATAACTTGGGGAACCCCTAGGGGTTGGCTCAAGTGGTAAGGGTCTTGGTCTTGGTGGTATGCTCCCTCTAGGTCTAAGGGTTGAATCCTCCTGGGTGCAAACAATTTCTAGGGGCCATTGGACTGGGGGAAGTTCTCCTTGAATTACCCGAGATTCAGTTGCGGGAAATTCCTTACCGTGGGCCTCTGCAGCCCAAGATTAGTCGGGACTTTGTTCTCGGACACCCAGTGCTAATTAAAAAAAAAACTAGGGGAAAACTGGCTTAAGGGTATAATTCCACACCACACATCATGATAGGACCTTATTCTTGCTCCATCACCCAAAGAAAAACAAGCAAGTTCTCCCAAACCCTCCTAATATTTTCCAAGCCAAAAGCATAGTAGACCTTTCTAACTCATGGAAAGGAATAGGCGACAATCCACAAATTGCAGGGTGTGGAAAATGGTTTCTCTATTCTCGTTTGGTGTATATGGAGGGAGAGGAATGACTATTAATTTAAAGATCAAGAATGAACAATAAGGGAGCTCAAGACTCGTATGTTGATTGCACATGTTAGCCTTTTTCTAAGAAATGTTTATTTTTTGTAAGTAAAATAAAATTTTATTAATCTAATGAATAATAGGCATAGCCCAAATACACAAGAAATATAAAAGAGGAAACCCCTAGCTTTTTTTTTTTATAAGTAAGAAGTATGGAAACTCCTGGTTAAGAGTTAGGTGCTTGAAACAATAAAATCATGGAAGCTAGCATCATTGAAATCAATTACAAAATCCATAAAAATAAACAATTGGAAAAGAATCTTCAGAGTTCTTCCGATGAGCGTTTTGTATCTTAAAAGCTCCAATTATTTCTCTCCAACCAAATGCACCTCATAAGACACAAGGGAACTATCTTCCATAATGCTGTGATTTCAGGGTTCAATGAAGCCTCTCCAACCGACAAGGTGATCCACAGCCCTCCTAGGCATACCAAAGCAAATTTGGTACTTCTGATTATATCATCCCATAATGACCTAGCCACCTCACAATGAAGTAACAAATGTTCTGTAGTTTCACCAATTTTCTTGAACGTGCAACACCAATCAATAACAATAACAACAATTTTCTTGAACGTCCTCCAGATACTCTTCCGAAAAAGGGTTTTAATTCAAACTTGTCATAGCCTTGTACAAGTGCCGAATAGAGAATTTCCTATTTTCGGATTGTCCAAATCATCTTATCGACCTCAACACTACCAATTCTCAAAGAATACAGCAGGCAGAAAATTTCCTAGTTACATATGTTACAGAGATGTGATTTGGGAGACTTGTACTATTTTTGGTCATACTTTCCCTTATGGCTACATTGTATATAGATGTCAATTAGGATGTAAATACTTACCTTGTATAGCATATTAGTGGTAGATAGATGCATAGAATCTGGCGAAAATGATGTATTCTCTGCTCTATGTAATGAACGCAAACCCTCAGTAAAGGGCATTCAGACCAATTGACATGGTATCAAGAGCCCTATCCTGATTTCCGTCTCTCTGTGGTCTTAATCACCGGTGTGCAATTTTCATCGCTATTCTTGAGAAGTTTGTGAGTTGTCGACAGGAGACAATTTCCTTTTCTTCTCTGTTTTTCGCAAGTTTTTCTTGCTCTTGGTGCTTTCGGTTGGGAGTCGGCAGTTTCTGTAGTGATTAAACTTGTGGGTTCAATTTTTTTTAGTGGCTGCCGGAGCTCTGTGTGGTGCTCGACGCTTCTGTCATTGGCTGGGAGGTGGTCGGATCCTTCTGACGTTCCCGGTAGGTGGCTGTGTGACAGTCGGCAGTCTCTGTGGCAGTCGGCAGTTTCTGTGGGTGGCTGTGTGTTGATCGGCGGTCTCTGTGGCAGTCGGCAGTCTCTGCTCTGGTGTTTCGTTGATTCTAGGTAGGTTACATTTTTTTTTTTTTTGCTGTTTTTTACGTGGCTTTCATCATGTCTGTTGAGAATACTATTGTTCGCTTTACTGGAAAGAATTTTCCTACGTGGGAATTCCAATTTAAAATGTTTCTGAAAGGAAAGGAATTATCGAATCATATTGATGGTTCTGCTAAAGTTCCCACTAATGAAAAGGAACTTGTACAATGGGAGGTCAAGGATGCTAAGGTGGTCTCTTGGTTATTATGGACGATGGAGCCCCATCTTGTGACAAATCTTCGTTATTTTACTACGGCTCATGCTATGTGGGACTATCTCCATCGTATTTATCACCAAGACCACAACGCTCGAAAATTCCAATTGGAGCTGGAAATTAGCAATTATATTCAAGGTAATTTGACCAATGAACAATTTTATTCTCGTTTTATTAATCTCTGGAGCGAGTATTCTACAATTGTTCATGCTAAGGTCCCATCAGCGGCACTAGCAGCTCTTCAAGTGGTTCATGCTGAGAATCAACGCGATCAATTCCTGATGAAGCTTCGACCTGAATTTGAACCTGTCCGGGCCCGCTTATTGAACCGTAATTCGATCCCTTCTTTAGATATTTGTTTGGGAGATTTATTGCGTGAAGAACAGCGGTTATCCACTCAGATGGGTATGATTCCCGAGAAGGTCTCTTCTGAGGCTGTTAATCTCGCCTATGCAGCACAAGGAAGAGGGAGGAACAAGTTGCAGTGTTTCAGTTGCAAGGAGTTTGGTCACATTACCCGCAATTGTCCTAAGAAAGTTTATAACTACTGCAAGAAAGAAGGTCATCATATCCTTAAGGACTGTCGGGTGCGGCCTCAGAATCGCCAATCCAAAGCTTTTCAGGCTGCTAACCAGTCATCTTCTTCTGCTGCACCTCCCACCGTGAGCTCTGATTCATCTATTCTCACACCTGCAATGGTACAACAGATGATTGTGTCTGCTTTTATTGCTTTAGGCCTGCAAGGTACGGGTACTAACTCAACTTTTTCTTTGATTGTTGATTCTGGTGCTTCAAATCATATGACTGTAAATGAGACGGGTCTTCATGGTGTTCATAAGTATGGGGGCACGCAACATATTCAGATTGCCGATAGCAATACTCTTCCTATCACTGCTGTTGGAAATTTGGGTTCTTCATTTCGCAATGTTTGATTTATGTTGGACAACTGGTGGATAATAACTGTGATGTTCATTTTTCTCGTGGTGGTTGTCTTGTGCAGAATCAGGTGTCGGGGAAGGTGATCGTGAAGGGGCCTAAAGTGGGACGTTTGTTTCCTTTACAATTTTCTATTCCTAATCTTGTTTCTCTTGCTTGTACAGCTACTGCCAATAATAGTGAAGTCTAGCATAAGAAATTGGGTCACCTTAATTCTGTTGTCTTGAATCATCTTATGAAACATGATTTTTTGGGTAATAAAGATTCGTTTTCTTTTTCTGGTATATCTTTTGATTATGCTACTTGTCGTCTCGGTAAGAGTAAAACTTTACTTTTTCCGCGCATGGTAGCCGTGCTTCTACATGTTTTGAGATTGTGCATACTAATATTTACTATTAACCATAGTTGTAATCACTCTGCTCATCGCCTACATGACTATGACAAAGAGGAGTGGAGACAAAGAATCCTCTTGCCTTAGCCCTCAGGAACTGTTAAAAATACCAACTGGGCTACCATTCACCAAACTGAGAACCTCACCGTCGATATCTACCACCTAATCCATGAGCACCAACTCTCCCCAAAACCACACCTCTCAAGCAAGTACAACAAGAAATCCCAATTAACATGATCGTAGGCATATCCAACTTGCATAAGAGACCCAGATTGCCAAATTTTAATCTACTTTATAGGCATTCATTGGCAATGAGTATTGAGTCCAATATTTGTCTTCCCCGTACGAATGCATTTTGGTGTTTCGTAATGATCCGCCCCAAAACTTCTCCTAGGAGATTTTCCAACACCTTGGAAATATCTTATACACCCCATTCACAAGGCTAACGGGCCGATAATCCTTAACGTCTGATGCCCCAGTCTTCTTGGGAATAAGTGCAATAAAATTGGCGTTGAGACTTTTCTCAAATTTCCTAGCCGAAAAAAATTCATGAAATACCTTCATTAAGGGGTTGTTTGGATTGAGAGAACCTCTCAACCCATCTCATTTCATCTAATCATTATAATTTTTTCAAACTCTCACACAAAATACAATAAACAATTTAACTTTTTCAAATCCCAAAATAAAAATAATACTAAAAAATAATATTCTAACAATATTTTATTCAACTTTCATCTCATCTCATCTCAACTCACTATCCAAATCTCTCCTAAGTCCTCCTTCACCACTTCCCAACAAGATTAGAAGAAACCCATAGAAAATCCATCTGGACTAGTTGTTTTGTCTTTGACCATCTTCCTCACTACTTTGTGAACCTCAATCTCCTCAAACGGCCTCTCGAACCAAGAGACATTCTACTGCTCAATGGACTCAAACGCTAGCCATCAATCTTCGGCCTCCACCCCACTGGCTTGATAAGCAATTGTTCAAAATAACCAGCGACATGTTCTTGAATCACAAGAATCTCCGTGCAAACATCTCCGTCAATATTCATCATCTCATGGCATTAGTTCTATGGGAATTGGTCATTCTAAGAAAAAACTTGGTGCTTCAATCACCTTCTTTCAACCACAAAGATCTAGAATTTTGCCGCCAAGATATTTCCTCCAAAGTTTAGGTATTTTTATACGATCAATTTAGTCATAAAGGAAATATCTAATGTACATATCACCTAATGACTCTTTGATCAACATATAGAAGAAATGCCAAGAATATTCTAAAGTCAACTCTAGTTTTCAATTTTATGTTAACATATTAAACCATAATACCTCGTTTGGTTACACGGATGATGAGATAAAATTAAATGAAAGTTGAAAGTTGAATAAAATATTGTTCAAATATTATTTTTTAATATTATTTTTGTTTTGGGATTTGAAAAAGTTGAATTTTTTATTGTATTTTGTGTGGGAGTTTGGAAAAGTTGTAATGATTAGATAAGATAGTTTGTGTAACCAAACGAGGCCTAAATGCATGTAATAAGAAAAAACAGGAAATAATCAATTTATGACCTGTTATCCGCTGCAATGCATACAGAAGGCCCAATGTATTTTACTCGATCACCTAGAAAAAGACGGAGCAAGAAAGTAATTAGAAGCAATTAAGAAAAAGGCCAATAAATTAAAATTATTAATATTTTTTTATTAGCAGGTTAAGCTTTATTGATATAAAAGGATGTAATCCGAGTATACAGAAAGAATGCAGGATATACACCTAAGCAAAAATGAAAAGGAAAAAAGAAATAAAAAAAATCTTGATAACTAGACATAGAAGAACAAGATTGGGAAACCATTCAAAAGAAAAGAGTTCTAAAGAAAACGTCCTTGACTTCTAACACTGTATTCTCGCAATCCATGAAAATCCAATCATTCCTCTCTCCAAATGCACCACATAACACAATACCATAAATATTCCATTTCAAAGATAAGCACACCATCAATAGTGATTCTATACTAGATCATTCCAATACAACCACTTATAGCGATATCAAAAGTATAAGCTCCATGTTCTCTGCAACCCAACACATATAAACACCTTTGCATAACCAAGTACACATGAGAGAAAAACTATGTATTACTTAAAACAGCAAACCAAGAGGGAAAATTATGTCTCAAGGGATTGAAAACTTCCCCCAAGGGACAAAGATGAGTATTCCTATTGTACTAAAATATATAGGTAGCACAATGAAAATAATATATGACCTGGGAAAATTTTCATATGGAAAGACATGGGTAAAAATTGTGGATGGTAAGTAAACTTATTTTTCTTGGAAGTAAATCCCTACAACGGAAACAGTGAAGCGGTTGTATTTATCCAAGAGAGGGCACATCACACTGATTGAGAATACTCTCTCCAATTTTCCCACTTACTACCTGTCTCTCTTCCCCATTCATATCAATGAAGCCCATCACCTTAAGAAACTTCAACGGGATTTCTTGTAAAGGAGGTCGGTGCTGAAGTCAAGTAGCACCTCTTTTTTTTATAAGTAAAGTGGCTAGGATTCGCAGTCCGATTTCTTCAAGAGGTTTCAAGGCTAAAAACATGTGACAGTCCAAAGCACTGAAACAGCACTCATGGTTTGATCAGCACAAGCAACATTTAGAAGAGTGATCGTGTTGTGGGTAGGAGAGGTGGAGAGAACTATAGTGATCAATTCAAAATAGGAGAGTATATTAAATGTATTTCTATAGCGTTGAGGTGTTTTCCAAATAGGTCAGGTGCACTATCAAGTTTCTTGGGCTTCTTTTATGTAAGTATAATCAGGTTTCTTACTCTTAAACCGATGCCATTCTCGAAAACCTGGTGCCAATCAAAAAAAAAAAAAAGTTTCTTACGCATAAGCCTGGTTTTTCCAGAACCCCAAATCATGGGCCAGCATCTCATGTCCATAATAGGGCCAAAAATATGGATCTTACAGAAATGCATAGGCGCGTGGGCCCAGTAAAAATATTCTCATCCAACCCAAGGAACTAAGGCTGGGGTATTGTAAACTCCCCCCTTAAAAACATCCGTCCTCAGAACTTGCTCATGTTTTCACTCACCTCTATGCATACTTGTCCTTCATATCCTTTTCATGTATCCACACAGTTTCATTATTTGTGTGATTGCTCAACATACTTCAATTCATGGGGAAATCTAGGGCGGGCTTTCATCATACCATATTGTGATCATATACCTTGCGTACTAATCCATTAGCATGTAGTCGTTCATGCTCTTCGTGTCTACCGTTGTTTGACCCAGGTTCCTAAATTGTTCCTCATTTCTAATGATTCCCATGTTTTGAATAAATACAACGATTCTATTCGAGTTAGGAAGTTTTACCCATGGTCCCATCATTGGATGTCTCAACGTCACTTGAAGTGTGTAAAAACACGAGTTGGGACTATCATCTTCTGTCCACCATTCCTTGTTGAAGGTGCACATAACTACAAGCAATTCCTAACCAAATGTCCCATTTTCCCACACTTCGAGCAAGTGTTGGTTCCCATCAAGCACTTCCCCATGTGTGTCTTGCTGCAAGTCTGGCAACGGGACATTGTCCAGTAGTATTTTTGTTAAGGCCTATTGTCACATTTTATAAGTATTGTCCAGTAGTATTTTTGTTAAGGCCTATTGTCCTAAAATGGCCTCTGTCCGTTGCAGGGAGTCCTCCATCATCAACCTATCTACCAACTTAACAAAATCTCTTATCTTCGAGGCAATCAATCCATCTCGAATCCTCATGTTCAGTCTCTTCTTAAACTTTTGAGCCTTCAATGACTCATCCAAAAGCAGATAGGGGGCAAAGCATAACAACTTTAAATTTTTTTTCCAAATCAAGAGCAAAGCTACAAAGTTTCGAAACCCTAGTTCTCTCCCAGTGTAATGCCCCTCCCAATCCTTAATACACTAGAACTATTATCCAAAGAATGAAGTAAAAACCTTCCCAGGTTCGTCGCTCCTTCCACAGCCATTCTCCTTATTTTCCATCAACAATTCAAAGAGAAGTGCTGGAAATATCCACCAAACCTGCTAGCAGCCCATAGACTAGTAACTCATAACTTGCAGCCCTCACCTGCATTCTCTTCTTTTGCTGCCGCCATTACACAGTAAGCGAGATGAGAATTTTTAGTTCAATTCAAGTAGAATAATCACTGGTCTTCCTCCCAGCAATTTGATTCACCTGTTAACCTTAGGTTTTCCACTCCTTTTAAACCCAACAACATTCTTCTGTAGGCTGCAAAGAGTATTAGTGATCTCACTGGTGACAAGTTCGGACCCAAAACTAATTACTATAAACTGTCACTTGCTGTCCAGGTTCTGGTCAAAATATTGGGCAAGTGTTTTCAATAGTTCTTTCTAGATTTCGATAGAATAAACGTAAGAAAAGTTTCTCCTTCATGCTTTCCTAATCCCATGCCCTAAAACTTGTAACAGCAGAGTACTGCTACTGTCAAAGGTAAAGGACCTGCCCTTTTCATCTAATTCCGAACTCACGGTTGAGTTGTGCTTAGGTATGAGTTTTGATAAATCCTATAACAGATATTAGTTTCACTATTGTGTTTAGCTATCAAAATAAACTATTTTGAGAAATTATTACACGGACCCATTGGCAAGTGTGTATAAGGAAGTTAAATTTAATGTCTGGTTTTCTATACCTATTACCAGCTTAAGGAAAGATGAAACTGAACTCTCCCCTTATGACATAAATATGGCTTAAAAATCATGATTACATGAATTCCCAGATGTTTGGCATGATAATAGCATGTAGCACAATTATTTGAGTGTGTTGCATGTCATATTAGAGGCCAATAGGATGATTAGGTTGCTGCAGCACGGCAGTCACAAGAGAGGTAGATGTAGGGCCCTTCCCGAGATAATATGTTGCGGCGAATTGACCCCAAGATAGGCCATCTTTCAGTTGTCCTAGATCTACTCAGCCCTAGGCCAAAGCACACAATGTTTACGTTGAATTGGACCTCCAATAAGCATAAAAGTAATATTCCTCAAATATACATAAAGTAACATTCATACATGCATTGCGTCCACTTTCTACCCACTAAAAAGAGATGCAAAATCTTACTCAAATTGAACCTGCCATTATCCCTCTTTCCATATAATAAGTTTCCCACTTTTCTTTTTATTTTGTGGGTAATGACAATAAACAGATTGAAGGGGGAAGACAATAACATAGAAACATGTTAGAATATATCATGTCAAACACAAGACACAAATGTTTCAGTTTGAACTTTGAAGAGAGATTTAGTGAAGCAATCAATGCTAATCAAGGTCTTAGTACTGAATCTGGCATCCATGCTCAAAGTGTTGATTTGCAACTCACAAAGCATGGTAAGATACCTTATATTTTCCCCCATATGGAGCAACATAAATATTTTTTATTGGCACCGGATGTCCAGAAACAGTGTCCTGACTAATCCCGTATGGAGCAACATATTTTGAGGATACCATGCCATATAACAAAGAAACGCATCACAACCATAGAAATCTATTATGAAGATCATAGGTAGTTTGAATAATTACCTTTCTTTAGTGGTCGTTTGGATTTATTAGCAGATTCAACCGCCTCAGACTTTGTGGACTCAGTGCAACTCTCAGATTCTCCAGAGGCCCCCTGCCACACGTGTAATTCCATAATGACAAGTAGATCATGTGATCCCTATTGATTTTACTGTAAGATTCTCTACATGCCATTACAATTGTTTCAAGAACATGTTAAAGCATCATAAAGACTTCCACCTAAAACAAAACAACAATGAAATGAATATATGATAGCATTGCTTTGAACCAAATGATTGAGGCATTAAGAGTGCAAGTCAAATATGATATGAATCAAACATTCACCACAATTTTCACGCACGGTCCTTTTTACTACTAAAAACAACCAACTACCATCAACACTCAAAAACCACTCCTCCAATGCCACCAATTACAAAATCTTCCATTCCTTTTTCAGCTCTTAAAACCTTATAAGGGTAAAAATTGTACTGAAAACCATAGATAAATGAACATTGTAGAATGATGTGAAGCACCTAGTATTTCAAACTATATTATGTCATGTTGCATTTTAAACTAGGCAAATATGACCAACTTATGAAAAAGAACTAGGCAAATATGACCAATGAACAATGTCAAACCCCAATACCCCAAAATCCAATACCTTTCCAAAATCTTCAAGGTTGCATGGAATAAGCTTCTTGAGAGCCGCTTCTGCAGTTGCTTGCACATCATCTTCATCATTATCACTACCATCTACATTCGCCTCAGCACTACTAGACCACTCTTCTTCATTACTCGCATCATTCTCATCCTCAACCTCCGATTCTGAAGTAGCCTCCTCCCCGGATTCTGCATCATTATCATCTGATTCACATTCTGACGTAAAATCATCACCAAAATCCTGCTCCAATATTGACAGAAAAATTATTATAAAAATCCTTGACTAAAATAAATAATCAAAAATTTTCAACACTCTTACGTAAGGAGCAAGAACACTGCTGTCAAGCACCAGTAGGGGAACTTGTAGATCCCGTGCAAGTGCTCTCACTAATCTCTCTCGGTACAGTTCAGTGCCTGTAGAATTATTACTTCCATTCTCTTAATAAGCACAAGTAAAGACAGGTAGTTGTCTTGAAAATTTGGACAGGGTCAGTGACCAACCTGGAATGCTTTGAAGCAATATTCTCCCACTTGAAGTCGTCAACCGAGCACCATAAGACGCAGTGAACTTCTTATGTTTCAAATGAGAGGCAGCACATTCCACCAAAATATTTTTGGTGTGCTCACTATAAGAGCAGAAAAAGAAAATTCAAGAAAATTTTAAATTTCTGAAAAGTATCGTAAACTAAAGATTCAAAGTAATAATGACTAGAGATATGAGCAAGTAGTAAATACTGAATATGGTAAGGGAATGTCTCCCAAGATACTGATATATTTTCCCAAGGAACAATCCTCCGTAAAAACTCAGTTTTGAACTTCTCGCGTCTGGTTGAAAAAGGTGATTCCCTCATCTTACTCTCAATAGCAAGCTTCTCATTGGCCAGCCACTCTTTCTGATCTTGCTCCCCAAGCCAAGCATGCGCATCAGAACGCCTCAAATCTTCATTAACATTTTGTCGCCGAGTCTTTCCCTTATCAGAGCTACTCCCATCTTCGATGGGTGTATGCTTATCCTCACTCACATTCCTTCCATCACCTTCAGAACTATAGAAACGTAGCTGGCTACTCTTTGAATATAAACTAAGCCTCGCATGCAGACCACTGTAAGTACTACAACCACCAATACCCCTGGATGTAATAGAGTCTAAAACATGTCTTCTGATCAAACCATTATGTGAAGAGTGGCTTCTCTTCACGAGTGTACGACTCAAGAATTGAGAAGAAGCATGCTCTGGGCAGTTTGGCCAACTCAAATCTTTGGGTTGCTGAAACTCAGAACCCCATCTCCGATATCTACACTTTATTCTCCTCGCATACATCGCTACCTTTTTTCTTTCAGCTTGCTGCATGGCATCATAAACTGCCATTAGTTAACACCTGAAATTATGATTGAAAATGCCAAAACCACTCCCAGTACTCCAATGGATTTGAGTGAAAATCGGTTGCTCAAATCTGATTGGTTCAACTCTGTTTATCGCAATGTGGATAGCAAAAAGAAAAAACAAGAGTTCTCACATAAACGAAGAATCAAGATATTGGCATCAATTTCATGGATTTTTTTCTGTTTATCCTCCAAAATCCATTTTCTAAATTTTGTATATCACTAACAAATTTAATCCTCAGACGAATTTAATCACAAGACCCGACCATATGTTTTCTATTTACTTTTTATTTTCCTTTAAAGTGCTCTTTGATGAAGGAAACAACTACAAATGTTACACATACAAGCAGCAATCAGCGAGCTCTAAAATGATTTTATAAATTTCCAATATTGTTCCCAAGAGTAGCTTTCAGCATAATCAGTTTGATAACCTAAGCATTAATAAAAGAAAAATTATATTCTCAAGCCAGTGCGTAGAACACACAGTGTTATTAGGCATAATTTGATTTGGAAAATAAATTTTAAAATTTGAATGTTACAAATCAAATCTTACCATTTAATTGACGTAGATAACGTGTTCTATAATAACTTTTAATAAAAAAGTTTAAAATCTTTATCACTTCTTCATTCGTCAGATTTATCGTCCTTAAGATTTATGAAGGTCTAAAAACTTCGACTTCTTTCTTTGCTCCCATCAATTTTTGAGCAATAACGAATGTGGAAATAGACAAAAGCATAAGAACTCAACCCATTTTCAGATAAATCACAGTCCACTGAATGTTAGAGATACACAGAGAGCGATAATACCTTATTTGATAGCTTTGAAAACCTAGATTGGGTCCACGACCATAAAGAGAATTAGAGCGGTAAAAGAGGAAGGAGAGCTAAAGGAGGTGCGGAAGGACCGTTTAGCAAGGAAGAGAGATCAGATGTGGGTTTCCGTGAGTTTAGTGTAAGCGACGGGCACGGACAATGGGAGGTGAAACTGTGCGTATGCGTGCGCGCGTGCGCAACTTCTACGTTTACTCGCATCATGCGTAGTGTAGCATCGGGGTGGGGGCAGGCCGCAGGGGCACCCTTTCCCCGCACCCGGGACGGGGTGAGCCCCGCCTCTTTTTACTTAAAAAAAATATATATATATATTATATTTATTTTATTTAAAAATTATTTATAAGTATAAAAATAATTAAAAATATATTTTTAGATCTAAATTATAAATTTAAATTTTGTAAATATAACTAAAATTTAAAAACTATCTAATTTTTAAATTTGTTGATGTAATATTTTATATAAAGTGTAGTGTATTATTTTTAAACTATGTAATTTTTAAATTTACCAATGCATATTTTGTGAACAAATTTAACAAATTGTACTATATATTTATATATATACAATTTGTAAAATATAAATATATATTTATGTTTATATATGTATATAATATATATATAAATGAGGGCGGGGGAGGAGCAGGGTTGGGCCCTCCCCGTCACCCGCCCCCGCTAGGAGCCCTAGATGCCGGGCGGGGGCGGAGCAGAAGCAGGGCGGAGGGCCCCGCTGCCCACCCCTAGTGTAGCAGTAGGGTAGAACGATGGGCAGGGCCTATGTGGTTACCCTAGGTCCACTTCTAAGGCCCAAAGGGATTAGGTCAGTTTGGATTGAGAAACGATCTCAACTCATCTCATCTCATTATTATAATTTTATCAAATTTTTACATAAAATATAATAAATAATTCAACTTTTTCAAATCTCGAAAATAATAATAATATTAAAAAAATAATATTTTAACAATCTTTTATTCAACTTTCATCTAAACCTATCTCACTATCCAAACCGCACTAACTTTTTTATAATTAACTTCAAATTAAGGGAAAATGAACTTGCAACTCTCTACCCTTAAATGAAGTGGCATATTTATATTGATTCATTGTGAAATGAGTTATAAGAGAAATGGTAGAGTTTACGGCCTCATTTGGATAATAAAATCTCATCCTACTATCTCATCTTATCTCACCTCAATATCCAAATACCACAAATATAAATATTTTTCAATTTTAAGTTTTTAACTTTTTCATTTAATCATTACCTAATCATTGTAACTTTCCTAAAATTTAAAAAAAAACACAAAAAATAATTCAACTTAATAAATCACAAAACAAATATTATATTCTAACAATATTTTAGCTTTATAATTTTTTTTTCCACTTTTTTCTCTCTCCTTTTCCAAAACCTCATAAAACATTTTAACTCAAACTATTTATAACTAATCTCATCTCAACTCAATTATCTCACTATTATTCACAAATCATCTCAACTTACTATCCAAACCAACCCCATGGTTATTTGGGAAAAGTATATCATTTCATATTATCTCTAAATTTCTCATAATTTTCTTCTCAACCATCACTTAAACACAAGCACTATTTAATTTCAAATTTTTAAATTTTTCATCTAATCATTATCTAATCTGTTAGCGTCGTGTTTCATACGTCTTTCGGTCAGGTTCAAACAACTCGGGTTTTCAAAGTTGGGCCTGCGAAAACAAAGAAGAAGAAGGCTGGGAGAAGGCGGCCTTGGGACCGGGAAGCCTCCGATGCCTAAGTTAGTAGTGCATTTTGGAAGTTTGTAAATAATAAGAGAGTTTCCTCGTACCTGGGGATCACTATTTATACCGAGAGTTTGGGGGACAGATCGTACCTGCCCCAGTGGGGCCCATGTCGTTTATACTATTCCTTTTGTCAGAATCATTTAATGCGGCGTGCCTCTATGAAGGCGTCATTAATGTAGTGTGTAGCCCGGGTGGTAGTGTCATTAACGCTGTGTACTTTCCTGGTTTGTTTTATTCTACAGGTGACCTTGGTAGCCCGTCGATGTTATCCTGTCAGGGGATCAAGGATTCTCCTTACTTCCCGCTCGCTCACTTAAGCAGGTACTAATGGGATGGATGCCGTTTGAGGGAGTTCCAGGGTGGCAAGTCCCATCCCCTATGTCATCTGCTCCCACATGGAGGTCACATCAAAGGGTGTCTCCCCGTAGGCCTAGGTCTCTCAAGGGTTGGCTCTTGTGTGAGCTAGTCGATGGGCCTGTTTGTACTGGACTAGGCCTTACCTTATTTTCTTAGTTGCTCCTCCCAGGCCCACTACTCGAGCCACAAGAGGGGTAATTACCCCGCCAATTCCTATCGGACTCGTCCAGTGGAATTTTTTTTTTTTATGGTTTACGGTCGGCTTGGGGATTATGATGTAGAGAGTTAGGCGCCCATGTTCAATGCTTTCGGTCCACTCTGCCAGCATCGAAGCCGCTCTCGACAACCCCGCCAGCCGAGAATTCCTTGTTTGCATGGTTTTTGTTCATCTTTGTTAGCCAGTTATCTCTTTGGTGCTTTAGCGATGTCATTGATGAGGTCGATGTCTTTCTACTTTTTCCTTAAGCAAGCTTCCTTCCTTTTGTCGTTGGTCTCTTAGACGCGCTTTACCCCGCCTATTCCTTTAGCTTTTTCCCTTTGCACCATCGTGCTCTATTTGACATGTAACTGGGCAGTTTGGCTTGTGAGGCGACGTTCTAGTTGCTTAATGCTTTGTTGCTGTAGATAGTGTTCATGTCGGGTAGCCGAAAGACTAGGCCAGCACTTCATTAGGGAGAGGTCGGGATGCCTTAAGCCAAACCAGCCCCCTTAATTTCTCGAGAAGGTAACTTCTTCGGACAGCTGTGGGTTTGGTCCGCTCTTTATAGCGATAAGGATCAAGGTAAAAGTTTGGGCAGCCGGGAGGCTGGGCCTGCTCTCCTCCGCAGGAGGGACGAGGTGGCCTTTGCAGCAACTTGCCTTTGTAGCCCTACAGGGAGGTAGGTTGTTCGGGCAGTTTGGGACTGAACCCGCTCCCGCCCGTTGATATCGTGTAGTTTGATATTCAGCTAGAGAATATGCAATTTATCATAACCTTTCATTTTGGCTTCACGGGAGTTAGGCCGTTTGGCCTATGACGCGATGTGCTTTTCGCTTTTTACCATATTGTTGATGTCTTCATTTCTCAGTGTAGCATTCGGGCAGTCAAAGGACCCGTCCCGCACTCCATCGGGGAGAGGTCAGGATGCCTCAAGCCAACTCACCCCTTAAGTCCCCCAATGAGGTAACATCTTTAGACAGCCATGGGGCTGGTCCGTTATTTTATTGCGATGGGAGTCGGGGTAAGTAGTCAGGCAGCCAAAAGGCTAGACCTGCTCTCCTCCGCGGGAAGGGTGAGGTGGCCTCTAGCGCACTTCGCCCCTACTACCCCGTGGGGAGGTAGTCTGTTCGGGCATTCTGGGACTGAACATGCTCCCTTTCGTTGACATCGAGCAGTTTCTCATTTAACTGGGCTACTTGGCCTCTGAGGCGACGCTCCTATTGCTCGACGTTCTACTGTTGGAGATTTTTTTCATGTCGGGTAGTTGAAAGCTTAGGCCCACACTCTGATGAGTACAAGAAATTACACTCTAAATACCCTATCATTGGACTAAAATGCTAAAATGTGAATAGAAATCATAAGAATTAATGTGTATTCTTGAATTGAGTTTTTATTTACTTTGGGATACTCCTAAACAAATTTTTATGTTTAATTTCAAGATTTATAAATGAGCAAGTTAAAGCCCAGTCAAATTCAAATGAGGACTTTTAAGTGGGCAAGACGTTGGAACAACTTAAGAACTTTCAAAGAGTGTAGGATTCTTCAAATAAGGATAATGATGAGGTTTGAGAGTAATTCGGATCAGAGTCCAAAACATGCTAGGAGATAGCATGGACATGCCTTAGTGTTTTGATCATAATTTTCCACTCACACATCCGATTGATGTGATTCTTGATGCGTTGGAAATCTATCTTAAAGGGCTACAAATATCTCTAATAAGGATTTCTAAATTCAAAATCCTGAAATGAGTATATGGCTGCCAAGCTGACTCCTAAAATTTAGGCGAGTTTTTATGCGGGAATATGAAGACATTAGGGTTTCTTTCCTACCCTATATAAGCATATCATTAGCACGAAATTGAGAGTTTTGGAAAACTAGAGAAGAGAAAAATACCATTTTTGTTTTTTAATTCTTCTATGGAAAACTAAGTCTTAGGGTAAAGCCTAGAGCGGAAATTGATTGGTGAAAATACTTTGACTATATTTCAATTCATAGATTAAGTTTTATTATTTAAGATTCTAGGATTCAATTCTCTATTTATTTTGGATATTATAAGCTTGAGACAATTATATTAAATCTTGTTATGGTTTGATTTTGTTGAGCTATAAGATTATGAATATATGATTGTGACTTAAACAGGATTTTCATGCCATTAATGTGATCTTTTGCTACATTATTGTTTGGAAACATAGTGTCATCTTTAGATCTGATATTCATTTTTATATATGAAAACCGTGATTTGTAAAGAGAGAATAGATTCTAGAATTAAACTTGAGAAAGTAGATAAATATAATGTCATATATTCCAATTAGGAATTTGGTGCTATAACTCTTAATTGTGTATATCATTTGGATTGAAAGAAGTCAGAGTATTGGATCCGGTTGATGGAAGCCCAAAGCTTTACTTGCCTTCTTATTCATACCCTAATCTCATTTTAATTATGTGTTTTAGGTAGAGTTTTCAGATTCTTGTCATATTATAATTTGATCATTTCTTTTAAGCTTGCGTCTTGTTGTGTTTCTTCCGACTCCCTATGGATCGACACCCTGAACTATACTATAACACCACGTACTAGTTTGGGCGTAATCACACTCCATCGGATAGAGGTCGGAATGCCTCAAGTCAAACCTGCCACTTTGATTCTCCAAGGAGGTAACTTCTTCGGACAGACTTGGGACAGGTCCACTCTTTCACTACAATGGGAGTCGGGGTAAGTATTCAGGCAGCTGGAAGGCTGGACCCGCTCTCCTCCGCAGGAGGGTCCGAGTGGCCTCTGGCACAACTTGCCCCCGCTACCCCACTGGTAGGTAGTCTGTTCGGGCAGTTTGGGATTGAATTTGCTCCCACTCGTTGACATTGAAGGGAAGGTAAGATTTGGGCTAGGCTGGCGCTGAACCCAATCTTTGCTCGTAGCAGAGGTCGAGGTAAGTCTTCGGGCTGCAGAGGGGTTGGACCCACACTCCTCCGCGGGAGGGGTAGAACAACCTTTGGCGTGACTCGCCTCTTTTAATCCCACGAGGAGGTAAGTTTTCGGGCAGCTTGCAACGGGACCCGTTCCCGCCTGTTGACGCGTACGAGGAAGGTAAGTCTTCATCTTCGGGCAACTGAGTACTGACCCGCACTCCACCGCGGAAGGGATAAAGTAGCCTTAGGTATTACACTCATCCTTTTTGGTACTCCGCTAAAGAGGTAACTTTTTCGGATAGCGATGTGGCTGGTTTGCTCTTCACTGCAATGGAAGTCGGGGTAAGTTGTTCGGGCTGTTGGGGGGGCAGGACCAACTCTCCATCGCAAGAGGGGTAGAGAGGCCTTCGACCTAGTTCTCCCATTTGGTCCCGCGGGAGGTACGCTATTCGAGCGGTTTTGAAATTGGACTCGCTCCCGCCCGTTGACATCACAAGAAAGGTAGGCATTGATTGAAGATGATTTTGTCGTTGTAGATTACGTTAGCTGGAGATCATTTTGTCAATGTTTTTGTCGATGACCCGAAAATTTGAAGTAGGCGAGATGCTTTGTCCTGAAAAATCATGTTCTTCATTAAATAACAAAAATTTACAGCGTTCAAGTAGCAAATTAAAACATAAGGGGAAATAGAGCCTTAAGCCGGGGAGCTTTCGCCTGCTCTACCGTCGTCTTTGGGACCAGGCACCCCTCTACTCCCCCTCGAGCCCGATAGGGCGAGTCATAGACTAGGCCCCCTCAGGCAGTGCATGTCCTATTCTTTCCTAGAGGTACTGTTCGCGGGGACTCTGCCATCTTTCTGCTTCAGCTCTTGGGTGTAACACTCCCGCGCTAGAACCTGCTCGCCTCAGACTTCTCTCACTCCATGGGAAGTCGGGAACTTCATCTTGATGTGGTAGGTTGACGTCACCACCTTCAAGTTGTTGAGGGTGGGCCTACTAATGATGGCGTTGTAGGACAACAGGGCCTTCACCACCAGGAAGTCAACCATGATTGAGGCTATGCAGGGGCGCTGCCTGCGAGGACTGATAGCGCGATGGTTCCACAGGATGAACCGTATCCCTAAAGAAACCTTTTAGTGGCATGGGGTTGGTTGCAGCCGGGCAGTGTCTATTCCCATCCTGGTGAACGCTTCCCAAAATAGGATGTCAACGATATTGCCATTGTCGATGAGGATCCTTCGGGTGGTGAAGTTGGTGACCTGGTCACCACTAGTGCATCATCATGGGGGTACATGACCCTTTCTTCATCAGCCTCCCCAAAAGAGACAATCGGGGCCGGCTCGCCCCTCTGGTGCTTGGCGGGGCGGTACTCTGCCAAGTACACTTTGTGGTACTGACCTGCCTAGCGTGTGCCCTTCTGCTGGAGAAGGTCGCGCCCTAGCCGGTGAATCCTCCAGCTATGGTCTTGATTTCCTCGAGTGGAGGCCCTCCTCGTGGTGGTGAGCGGGGGTGATCTTGCTTTGGTCCCCATGCCGGCAGTAGTCGTCACGGGCTTTCTTCTCTTCTGAGCCGGTTGGCTCGGTTCGTGCTCCTCTCCCTTGATCTCCCCCTCCTTTCCCATTCCGGTCTTCGGGTGGGTGGGTAATGTTGCCTTGTTCGCTCCGCGTGTTCTCTCCTCCCTTGTTGGGAGAAGCAGTCATCAGTATTATGCAAGGTGGACCTGTGGTACGTGCAGTTGCGGCTGATAATGCCTCGATCATTGTCTTCCTAGGTGGTGGGGGTGTCGTCTTTGTGGATGGTAAGTCGAAACGAGGTCCTGGGCCCCTTGTCGGGGCTTCTTCCCTTCTCTTGTAGTGGGAGCTCTTCTCCATCTTCTCATGGGCCTCAGCCTTGGCTGGAACCTTTGCCTTCCTTTTCACTCGCTTCAGCTCATTCTTCCTCGGCTCCGTTAAGGCCCGAAGAGTGTCTTCGGCATTGATGAAATTGTCAGTCTGGTCCATGAACTCCATTAGTGTGACGGGAGTCCTTCTCGCCAGCTCGACCATGAACTAGGATCGTGGCTAGACCCCTCTCAGAAGTGCCGTCAGGGTTATCTTTTAGTCTTGGTCTTCAGTTGTCATGCGTTCCTTGTTGAAACGGGACAAGTATGCCTTTAGACTTTCCTTCTCCCCTTGCTTAATGGTGAGGAGGTATGCCACTGGCGTCACCTTCTTCGACTTGATATGAACTGGGTCAAAAATAGTCGAGTCAACTCACCAAAACTATCTACGGAACTGGGCGTCAAAGCAATGTTTTGAATACCATACCGGACGTCGTACCGGTCAAGGCACTGGAACAAAATATTTCGGTACCGGTACCGTTTTGGGATAGTGTTTCGGGATAATGTTTCGAGATAGTCGATATATAAATAAATTATATATATAAATATATGTAAAAATTATATTCCAAAATAATAGTCTATATATAAATAAATTATATATAAATACATATATATAAAAATTATAAATAGTCTAGTCTGAATTAGGGGTTAAAAAATAAGTTTGTAGTTTGAAAAAAAAAAACACACAGGCCGAAATATCGGCCGGTACCGGCTTAAATAGAGGCCGGTACAGGCCGAAATTTAGTCCGGTATGGCCGGTACCGGCCGATACGGCCGGTATTTTGGCCGGTACGGAACAGATATAGTACCTGTATCGGCCGGACGGCCAAAACGAAAAATTTTGGCCGTACCGATCGGTACGGTATGAAATTTAAAACACTGCGTCAAAGACCCAAACCATATTCGTGCTGACCCCTTTAGGGTCAATGAAAATGCCCTGCATGCCACCTCTCCCGAGAAGCCATGCAACGTCATGCGAGCCCTGAAGGTTTTCAGGTGCTCAAGGGGATTCCTCCCCCCATCGTACATCTCTATGGTGGGGACCCTGAAATTCGATGGCAATGGCACAACCATCACTTCTTCCGTGTAGGGTAGACCAGTGCTTGTGAGCTGTTGGTCCACCGACAATGATGTGCCCACTTTCTTTGCGATCTCTTCGTACTTCCCTTTAAGATTACGGAGCTCGTCCTACATGTTCTTCCTCTCCTCCTCCATGTTTACTTCGGCTCTCGCATTTTGGGACTCTACGTGTTCGCTATTGCTGGGCTCAACCTCTTCATTTTGTTCTCGTTGAGGTTTCTTAAGCTATTCATTGTCCTTGCAACGTTTCTCCACCTCGCTGGTTAGCTTTGTCACCCAGTCCTCCATAGCTTTCAATATCGCCTCCATGGCAACTTCCTCTTATCCCTGAGTTGTCTGAGAGCGGGTTGTCGCAAGTATACAAAGTACACGCAAGATCTACATGGATCCCACATACGACGTCATAGTTAACGTCGTATTTCATACGCCTCTGGGCCAGTTTCTAGCAACTTGGATCTTCAAAGCTGGACTTGCAAAAATGAAAAAGAAGAAGGCTGTGAAAGGGCGGCCTTGGGGTTAGGGAGTCTCTGATGCCTAAGTCAGTAGTGTAGTTTGGAAATTTGCAAATAATGAGACTCTAGAAAGTTTCCTCGTACTTGGGATAGCTATTTATACCGACAGTCTGGGGGGACAGATCGTGCCTGCCCTAGTAGGGCCCATGTCCTTTCTACTGTTCCTTTTGTCAGAACCATTTAATGCGGCGTGCCTTTGCAACGGCGTCATTAATGTGACATGTAGCCCGGATGGTGGTGCCATTAAAGCGGTGTGATTTCCTGATTTACTTTACTCTACAGGTGACCTTGGTAGCCCGTCAATGTTATCCTGTCAGGGCATCAAGGGTTCTCCTTACTTCCCGCTCTCTCACTTGTGCAGGTACTCATGGGCTGGACGCCGTTCTAGGGAGTTCCAAGGTGGCAAGTCACATCCCCATGCCATTTGCTCCCACATGGAGGTTCGCGTCAAGGGGTGTCTCCCGTAGCTCTAAGTCTCTCAAGGGTTGGCTCAGCCGACCCATGTGTGGGCTGGGCCAATGGGCCTGTTTGTGCTGGACTGGGCCTTCTTACCTTATTCTATTAGTTGCTCCTCCCAGACCCACTACTCGGGCCACAAGAAAGGGGGAAACCATTTACATAATCATTACAACTTTTTCAAATTTCTAAACAGAACACAAAAAATAATACTACTTTTTCAATTTTAAAATAAAAATAATATTAAAATATTATATTCTAATAATATTTTAACTTAATGTTTGTTATTCAATTTTTTCTCTCTCATTTCTCAAAACTCAATAAAACACTTAACTCGAACAATTTCACTATTATTCATAAACCATTTTACTATATTGACAAAATTATCATATCATTTCATTCTCCAAGCATCCCCTAGTGTATCATTACCCTACTTTGCTCCCATGAAAATCCCTTTTAACGATTTTTGTGTTGAATTTATCTATAATATAGACCATGTACAATCTTGTCTTTGATACTTCAATATGAATCTGATTTAAAACGTAATGAAAAATGAATAGATAATATTTAAATAAATATCAAGGTGACCTAAACCACCTTGTGCAGAGTGAATCTCCGCTGGTGGTGGCCGCCATCCCTATAGACGATTGAATTGATTAGTGTCAAGCCACTTCTCGAGGTAGTGGTTACCACTCTGAGCAATGGCCAATGTGGTGATTGAAGATTATCTTAAAAGTAACTAGAGTAAAAAACTTATGAGTTTAAAATTTATATTCTAGTTTTTTAGTTTAAGATTTTAAATATATATCGGTGTAGTTTAATTTTTTCTAAAAACTATAGTTGGAGGGTGTAATTGGTTTTACACCAAGTCCTGACAGTAGATGCACTCTTTCAGGTTAGGCTCTGTTTAATTTTTTCACCATTTTCCCTTGTTTAGATGCATTTAGAAAATTCGATCAATATAAAATGATTTTGGCCAGTGAAAAAATTCAAACTTTCTTCTCCAAAAACTGGCTTAAGCGAAAAAACAAAAGTTTTAAAACTGTCTTTCAATCTTGCTAGATAGCTCTCCACTTTCAAATAACACTTCATTCTTCTTCTTCCTAATTTCCTCTCTCTCTCTCTCTCTCTCTCCACTTTCAAATAGCCTTAATCCTAGTTAATTAGGAGTTGGGCTATTTGTGAATAGAAAAAGTCTATGTGCACTCGGGAGGGGTAACCACCGTGTACACAGGCCTCCACGTGGATAAATGAAACACTGTGTTTCATATGCACGCTCCTCTGGCGAGATTCCAAAGCGCACACAACTATCTCCAAATGCTTCTGCCACAAACGAACATTCTCAATCCCATTACGAGTTGCATTACAGATATCAAGCGATTTCACACTCCTTTCAAAGAATTCAACAACCAATCTGTCCAAAGGCAGCTTTGAGACCCATACTCTATTTTTCACCATCATAATCCTAAATTCCTCCTGGCAGTAGACAAGGACATCCAAAAGCTTCCGTATCCACGCAATTGAGAGCTACTCATCGGCACTAACTTCTGAAAGGTCATGAAAAGTCACTAACCTGTTTCTCGAACAATTCAAGCTCAGGTTCCTAGACACTGAGTTCGTGACTTGATTCCATGGAGGGAATATGTTCTTGCCTTATACTCCAAATCGAATGGCCAAATGAGGCCAAGGGCGAAGAAGAACCTGGTTTATCGGTAGAGGGCATTGTCATAATATTCGGAAAAAATGCGAATCTACAAATCCAAAACCAAAATCCACCAACTTTCAAAACCTATCAATATAATTCAATTGACAATCCGAACGTAGAAGGTTATCGATAAATCCCAACATAATAATGTCTACCAAATCAAGATTTTTAACCAATTTTATTTGAGCCAGATCCCATATACAAGAAATCTCAAAAACCTAGCTTCAGTTACGACCGGATGAATCGGACCGAAACCCATTACTTCCTACCACTGAGATAAAAAAAATCTTGACGCTCAGATCAAGAAGTTTGAGAAACCAGATGGTAAGAGAACTCAATACTCAAAACACGACGATACAACCAACAAATTGACAAAGAAAAAGTTTATGTGCACTCGGGAGGGGTTCGACGGCACAATGGGGATCATTAATTTGGCATTGGGTCATCAAAGAATGCTCATACTCGTTGCTCAGATGGCCAAGGAATGAAGAAAAGTTGCAGTTTCTTCTAAGATGCAAGAGATGAGTTTGCCACTTGGTGAGATGAGTTTGCCGCTAGGTGAGTTTTTGAAATCGATTTACTTCTTTTCTTTTTCTTTTTTTTAATAATATCGGCTGACGTGGCATTAACCACGTCAACCGATTCCCCAAAAGGTTCCCAACGGCAGGTACCTGTAGCATTTCTGTTGAGAATAAGAACAAGTTTGGATATTTGAGTTGGTAAGAGGACCGTATACTTTGAGTTTAGTAGAATTATTAGAAGATTTTAGTGCAATATTGATTTTTTTAGGAAAAATGAAAATTTTGGAGTTTGATTGGTTAGTAATATTATTTTGGAGAATTTTTAGTACTTTATTAATTTTGAGAATAAGAAGCCAAAAGGTCCATAAGGGAATGACACATGACATATTGGATGGTTTCCACATTAATAAGCTAAGCAATTTGGGTTATATATTTGATGGAATTGAAGAAGATCCAAAGAGTGGTTTACTAAGGCCAAAGCTTTTTGGGTATAAAGGTTTAGGAAAGGCAATAAGACTTTAGGGCCCTAATGCACTAAAGATGTGATTGGTTAAGTTTAAGATGTTAAAAATCCTTAGGTCCAACTTGGGAGATATTAAGCTTTAAGCCTTTCTTGAAGCACACTAGAAAATAGGCCCAACAAAAAGGACATAAGGCCATTAGGCCTAACTTAGTAAGAGTGAAGGTATTAGGCCCAACTTATTAAGCATAAAGGATTAGAGAAACAAGTCCATTAGTGATCCTATTAAGGCCTTTAGAACCTTAGGATATTTATGGGTCAATCCTTAGAAGACCTAAAACAAGCCTCATAAGAGTTCAAAACTTGGTAGGATAGCCTTGGTCCAAGTATGAGCAAAACATAAGGCCTTTGGGCCAAGCTTGGCATAGATTTGACCCATGGCCCAATTAAGTCAAGGTAAGCATTTCAAGCCCCATCTTTGTGGGTCTTAAGGTCTCTTTTAATCCCTGAAAATCTGGAAACAAGGCCCCCATTCATTCAAACCAAAAAACCCTTATACCATTAACCCACACTCATGACCCTTTTAAGCCCACAAGGCCTAAAGCCTTGTTTTGTTCTATTTCACTCTTCAATTTGAAAGCCCAATACACCATACTATGGGTTTCCTTAAGCCCATATCATACCCTAAGTACCCAAATAAAGTTTTAAAATTCGGTTAAGACCATTAATCAGCTTACCCAAGATTAGTGATCTTTAAACCATGTTTTGAAGCTTAATTTCTTTCTTAATCTTTTTTAACCTTTTGATGTGAAATTCTCTTATTTTATTACTCAATTACATTTAGATCATACTAAAACCCTAGATAAACCTCAACACATGTCATTAGAGGAAATGACATATCAAACCCCAAAACTACACCTATTGGCACATATTTATGCCCTTTGAGTGTATGGTCTATTTTGCCCTTAGGTCCAATATTTTTGTTCCTTTTTCTCAGAAGTAATATGGTCCTTAGACACCTCTTATAACCCCGTTAAACCCAGACTAAGCTTTGAATGAAATTGGTTTCAAGAACCAAGTCCTTAACCAAAACCGAATTGCACGAAGAGACTAGTTGAATGAGAACCGGTTGGATTGACTTTCAACCAATCACTTGCCATGGTTGAACCACCACCCCACGCCACCTCTAACACCACCCAATCCCCAAGAGGCCCCATGGCTATCATGAGCATTTGACCAAGCTTCACCACCATAGAAGGCACCAAAAAACGAAAGCATCCAAGAACCCTTCACTCGGCAACCACCTCACTTGCATCACCTTCTTGAGTTGCACCTCCATGATTTTGGTAGCCAACCATCCATCTTCTACCACCTAAAAAAAGCTTTAAGAAATGACCTTACCTCTGTACAATTCAGCCTTGAAGAAGAGTCAAGGAGAGGAGTCAAAGTGATGATCAAATCTGCCCAAGGAAACCACTTGAACCCGTCAGTCCCTTTGGGTGGTTTTGATGGTTTTTATCATCTCTCCTCTGCCCCACGACTTGACCACCCTCCACAGGAGTAATGTAGCCACTGTAGGGAAGAAATCATTGTGGTTTCAGGCCACTATTCCCCCTACACAAGGTGACACAATCTGATGAAGGCAAATCTGGAAATTTCAGCCCTTCCACCGCCCACCTCAACCAATCCTCTTGAACCAAGGCCAATGTCCCTCCCCTTTGGCTGCCTATAAAAGGCCCCTTCACCCCCTCATTTCCTCCACACCTCATCTCCAGCTCCCCCTTAAGCATAGAGAGCAATCTTCCCCCTTAGTTTTGAGAGAACCCGAAAGTGAGTGAGTTTGAGTGTTCTTGGGAGTTCCTGACCTAGGAGCTTGAGTGGGCTATGAAATTTGTAAGTTTTCTTGTCCTTGATCTTAGTTTACATGTCAAGCCTTGTTTTCAAGTGTTGGAGTGAATTTTGGTTGAATTTAGAAAAAGTTACCATGTTTGATGCAAAACGGGGTTCATTATGGATAATTTAAGTGTTTAAATTGTTTTAAGTGGAAATTTAGCTGTTTTGATATGATTTATCAATGTCTTAGAATGATTATGGAAGGATTGATTTTTGATTCAAAGCATGTCATGATAAGTTTTAATTCTATCTTGTTTTGATCATCAAAATATGCATGGATTTTTAAGTAAATTGTGATTAAGGCATGAAGCTTGATTTGTCCCACCTAGGCTTGATGATTAAGCATATAGAAACCTTATGATTGGGATAAGAATGAAATTTACATGTTTTTGATAAATTTTGAAAGCATACCTTGATGATTTGCACTAAGAATATCAAACTTGATTAATGGAGGATTAAGGTTCTTAGCCATGATTAAGTGTTGGGATGAAATTGCTTATCCAAGAATTAACCTTTATCATATCGTAAAGACTTTAGTGATTGTTTATGATTAAAGAAAGTTGCTTAAGCATGCATTCATAGGGATCAATAGTTGAAAACACTTGAAAGCATCAACTAAAGTGCATGCCATGGGTTGGGAATATTTGAGCTAGTTCTACTTTGAACTTTGCAATTCTAAAAGTTTAGATGACTTTAGAATATAAAAAATATGAGGTCCACGAAGTTTGGTTGAATTTAAAGTTTGTTTGTAAATAGTGAGAATTTAGGGCCTTAATGGTAATTTTGGAAAGTTTAGGAGTATTTTTGTAAATACCCATTTTTAAAGCCCTTGTTTATGAACGTTATCCATAGTATTATTAATCCTAACTTAGCACGAATTTGATTTTAGCCGCTACGACCTTTTTCGAAAACTCAGGAAGTTTGTAAGTTGGCCTCTAACTTACACTTTGATAAGTTATTTATGAACTATTGATAAATGTCACATTCATTTTATAAATATCATTTTGAGCAAGAAACATCATATGATACATTGAGTATTTGAGTACATACTTACATGACATGTGAAATTTTTACCATTTTTAGCATGTTGCATATAAACATTGTTTTTCATGAAGCTTACTACATATGCACATGTCATTAAATACATTTTTCAACATAGCATAAAAAATCATTTTTGTCACGACCTCAAAGGCTAGGATGGGGAATTATCCTAATGGAACTCCTTTGTCCACTCTGGAGTATTTAAGAATGTAGTGGTAACCTCTGGATTGACGAAGAACAGTCAACGGGTTTCAAATGTGTTATTTTTAAAGAACATCGGAGCGAAATCAAATGTTATGACACCTAATACTGGTGGGTGTATATGTTATGATATTATGATGATGTTATGTTATATTACCAATTCATTGAGAACGAGTCTGCAGACAACGTAGTTTCAATGTGAGTTGTAATACGGTCACCGGCAGCTACTCACGGTGCTTATGGGGAACTGTGACGATACCACACGTTATGATGTTACGATTAAATATGAATTGCTAATAATGATGAAATGTTATGATGAAATTATGTTTTGGTTGAAGTAAAAATGTTCTCTGAACGAAAATATGTGTCTCCGTTTTTCTGAAAATGTTAAGGAATCTGGATGGAATCTGGATGGGAGATACATACACATTTTTCTGCATTTCATGCATTTCATATTTATCAGTCTTCATGCATAATTTATCTTTGTGCAAGTTGGTTATTTAACTTAACTTACTGAGATTTCAAGTAAATATCCCATTGTGGACCCATTATCATTTCACTTAGAATGATAGAAATTGTGCCAGGATTCGAAGATGATAGGGTAGATGGAGCGCTGGATCTGACTGATTGAGGAGGAGCCAGACCTCGAGAAGATACTGGACTTGATCCTTATGTTTATAGAACTAGTCATTCATACTCTAGAACGCATGAAGCGATTCATTTAACTTTGGAGACTTTTGTCTTTAGCTTATGCTACTATTTGGTTTTGAACCAATGATGGTCATTAAGGCATTGGGATTTTTTTAATTATTCTGGCATAACTTATATTTTCACCCTTAATCCACTCTGAATATTGCATTTTGCTAGTTGCATTTATAGGATGCATTGCATATTAACTGTCATGTACGGGAATATGTAACCTTGTATTACATGTCCAGATGTTTTAAGTCTTCGTTCCAACCCAAACGGAGGTTGGGGCATCACACTAACAATATTCTAGTCAACTTTCATATTTCATTTAAAATCATCTCATCTAATCTTTGAATCCAAACCAACCCTTTATCTCATTCCCTTCCTCTTTTTATTGTAATTTCTTTTCAATTATTATTTCTTGTTCAGAATTTTAAATATTTATTGTAGGTTTTTTGTTTTTTATTTTTAACATATTTTTAAGTTTTCAAATATTTTTCATTTTTGTAAAAACTCTTATAATTTGACACATAACATGTCATGTGGCATGTCATGTCAACGTGGTGTTGGGAATATATTAACTGTCATGTACGGGAATATGTAACCTTGTATTACATGTCCAGATGTTTTAAGTCTTCGTTCCAACCCAAACGGAGGTTGGGGCATCACACTAACAATATTCTAGTCAACTTTCATATTTCATTTAAAATCATCTCATCTAATCTTTGAATCCAAACCAACCCTTTATCTCATTCCCTTCCTCTTTTTATTGTAATTTCTTTTCAATTATTATTTCTTGTTCATAATTTTAAATATTTATTGTAGGTTTTTTGTTTTTTATTTTTAACATATTTTTAAGTTTTCAAATATTTTTCATTTTTGTAAAAACTCTTATAATTTGACACATAACATGTCATGTGGCATGTCATGTCAACGTGGTGTTGGGAATATATTAACTGTCATGTACGGGAATATGTAACCTTGTATTACATGTCCAGATGTTTTAAGTCTTCGTTCCAACCCAAACGGAGGTTGGGGCATCACACTAACAATATTCTAGTCAACTTTCATATTTCATTTAAAATCATCTCATCTAATCTTTGAATCCAAACCAACCCTTTATCTCATTCCCTTCCTCTTTTTATTGTAATTTCTTTTCAATTATTATTTCTTGTTCATAATTTTAAATATTTATTGTAGGTTTTTTGTTTTTTATTTTTAACATATTTTTAAGTTTTCAAATATTTTTCATTTTTGTAAAAACTCTTATAATTTGACACATAACATGTCATGTGGCATGTCATGTCAACGTGGTGTTGGGAATATACCCTAAAAGCAAATTATAATTTTTTGACATTTTTCATCAAATAGGATTTTTTATTATGAGAAATTAAATTCAACATTTATATGTTATTTTAAACCTATAAGTTATATTAGCAATTGGTAATAGAATTTGGCATTCTATTTGAAGGATTGTAACACGTGAGTTTGATGATAATAATCATAGGGAATGAAGATTCCAAAATGGCATGGTGGTATAGATACATCAAATGGACCACTTAGTTCTCTTTCAATATTAAATTATCGATGCACTTGAAAAACTAGGAGTTATAACTACTCATCGTGATTGATTTTAACCTCAACTAATTATATGTCAAATCTATGATGATTGATGAGAGGTTTGGAGTGTGACTTGAGATGAAAGTTGAAAATTGAATAAAATATTATTTTTATTTTAGAATTTGAAAAAACTGAATTGTTTATTATATTTTGTTTAGAAATTTGATAAAGTTGTAATGATTAGATGAGATGAGATTATATGTTTTTGGTATCCAAACAATGCCTGAGAGAAAACGGAAACGAAATCAGGAGAAATGTGACCAACTGCTCTAAATCCCTCACGAGTTGGTCACGAGCCTCGCCTAAAAATTTTAAATCTTGAATTTCTATTTTTTTTAAAATTAACAAATGATTTTTTTTAAAAAAATTGAACCGAATGTTTTTAAAATCCTCCAAGTATACTCTTAAAGTCCCAAATTATTTTAAATTTGGGTATTTTTAGAGTTATTGGACCAAATATAAATTTTGAATTTAGCCTCTTTAATTTTAGAGTCCCAAAAATAATATAGTTTTACTAATCTATTTTTATTTAAATGATTTATTTCTTTTAGAAATACTTCTTGAAAACTCACCATTTTACTTTATATTAAAAACTCTATTTACTTGGATAAAGAATAAAAGGATTTAGTCTTACGCTTAGTCTATTTATTTTCATTCTTTATTTCTCTTTTATTCCTTTCATTTCTCTACAAATTTTCTCCAACCTTAGATTAAAGGTTGGCATAAGTGTACACGACTAGGATTTATTTGCCCTCAACCTTATCTCTCCATTTGCATCTCAGACTACACAAGTCCTCTCTCATTGTGGTGCCCTCGACCCTCGGTAGTTTTCTGGCGAGGAGCCGCAATATCCGAGATGCGAGCTGGTCGGTTGTATCCCTTACGGTTGGCATGAAAGTAGCGTACCCGTATGCCGAGCACATGTGTGCAACAAGAATCGCATCAGAAATAACAAAGGGAATTAGTCGGGGACTAATCTAGTAATACCAGAGAAGTGTACAAATACTCCTTTAATAATAATAATAATAATAATAATAATAATAATAATAATAATAATAACAATAATATCCATATATCACTATCGCTTCATTTCAAATACATCATAAGTTCATCACTTACATCAAAAGATAATTAGCTATAAAGTGATCGTCACCTAATTACAATAAACATCTTTAAAAAATGTACAAGAATAAATAAACGAAATAGGGACATGCCACTGTGACTATTCTTTAGGCTCGGTGGGTCTTTCTTCCTCGGGGCAGCTCTCCTGGTCTACATTTGCAACAAAGTCTTTGGTTCTGATGAACAAAACTGTAGTGAGACTACTACAGTGATATTTCAATGAAACTCCAATACGTTAAAACCCATAATAGTACTAATAATGAGAGACAATGACGATGAATATGCATGCCTGATTTCATGTTTAGCATGGCGAGGAATCAGCCTCTAAGATGAACACGTGTATTTGTAAGCCTAGTGATGAATCATCCTCTGAGAAAAACATATATATTCATAAGCATGGCGAGTAAACACTCTCTTAGCAAAATAAATATATTCATAAGCATGACGAGAAATCACCCTCGGAGCAAAACACATATATTATCATCAGAACACCACATATGGGGAATCACTTCACCCATTCGATGCGTGGAATCTTTCTACCAGGCCAACACGTGAAATACATTCATCAAAACTTAATGGGGAATTACTTCACCTGTTCGACGAGGGGAATCTCTTTTCCTGGACAACATATGAAATATATCCACCAAATTACAACGAAAACATTCTAATTGGTCAACGAGAAGCGCCCCACCCCGATAATCACGATGAATCCCTCTACCCATATGAAACTTGTGGTAATGTGCCACCGGGAATGGTACAGGAAACCCTCAACTCAATCCTATGAGTACCAAGTACATTGAAAGTACATCACTTTAAATCACATTATATTGAAATCACATCATCAAATTAATCAATAATTATAGTGACAAAAGTATGCACTTTCTTGGGAGAAAGAGATGAGAAGCAGAATATGCAAATCTTGAACATGCTCATAAACATTTACTTCTAGTATTATCATAGGAGTTCAACTACATGGATAGTGTTCTAAAGACTAATGGTTGCATTGGAGAGACAATCTTTAGGTTGACGAAGACTCTGAGCTCTTGGCTTCCTTGACATCCTCGAACAGAAAAAAGTGTTGAACTCCTTTACGATCTCTAAAGTAAGATGTTGACTATCGTCCATTGTATTTTATATTGTAGGACTGTTAGTTACCATCCTAATGCTCCTCTGACCTCTATCTTGGTTGAATGAGAGACATTTAATCTCGATCATCCATTTGTCCTCTGGATTTCAAGAATGGTTGAGACCGAGTGACTGATGGGACAAGGCACGCCACATCTCTGCAACTTGCCTTGGGACCAAATCCATAGTCATTCTCCTTATGAGGGTCTCCCATGTGGCGTTAGGCCTTACTTGTGAGGTTAGACGATATGGCATGTAGGTCTGTACTCCTCCTTCCCAGGCATGCCCCTGTGGTGACATCACTGGTGGAACATGAGCCTTGGTACGTCACCTGCTGCCATCTAAGCTCCTTCAAGTTGTCTCAAAGTGCTCCTAGTTGCGCACCAGGCTTGCCTTGCCCGTTGCTTGCCTTTTGTATAATCAACACATCCTTTGCTCGCCTAGTGTAGGGAAAACCTTCCTCTGTCGCCTTGTGCTTTCTCGCATCTGCTAAACTCTCTACAACATGATACTCACCTTACTTCCTTTCCAGTTGCACTCTGCTCGCTTAACTGCATCCTTTTAGCTAGTGTTTTGCCCGTATGGGGGAATTCCTTCCCTCGTTTTGGCATAATCCTCACACTTTTCCCATCTTAATTCCACTCTCCCTCCCGATCTCTTCTTCCTTTCCCTCAGGATTTTCTCTGCCACCCATCTCCGCCAACCATCGTGAAGAAGAAAATGGTGGCAGCAACCTAATGGCAAGCCAAGGCAACAATTCCTTTGGTTTCCCCTCTCTGTGCCACATGCTTCCAACTCCTCCCTCGGTTGCAAGCCATGAACCACAGCTGCTCTGCCATATTCAACCGTGAACCACCACATGCACCGCCCAACAAATCAAAAAGCTTTAATCGTGGACCAGAAACCAGCACCGACGGAGACCATTGAGACACACCACCTCTCCAAAGTTAGAGATCCAGTCGTCAGTTCCACTACAGACAACACTGACCAGTCCTTCTCTAGCTCTTCTCCTTCATGATTGGACAACATCCCTGCCGAAAGGCCACACAGGTCTCTTCCTCGAGGCTTAAACCGACAGTCACAGAGAGCCTTCGTGTCCCAATCAACCACTCTAATCTTCATCATCGCAAGTCCCCTCCTCCACACCGCAACACCAACCATTGGAAGTCACACCCAAGCTCCACCTTACTCGGCCAGTGGCAGCCATTTGAGACCTAGCACCAACGAATGCAACGAATGTGAAGCACCACCACAAGACAACCACTGCAACGCAGAGTGAGGACTTCGGCTAGCCATTAAGAACCACCTTAGCAACACCGTGCACTGCCCAGTTGCAGCACTTCCTCACAACCAACAACCACTATCACACGATATAAGCCCACCAACAACCCTTGTTTCTACAATAAAAATAGAGTAAAATGCATGTCTCCTCCCTCTTCCACCATGCACCACCGCTATCCATCACCCCTTAACTTCATAGTAAAACTCCTTCTCTAACTCTTGGTATAGCTCTCTCTCTCTCTACATGCAAATGTGGTTCAACCACCCTTACAGCAAGAGAGGGACTAACCTCTCGGCTACAGACTCTCTGTACGTAGGTCACAATCTCTCTCTCTCTCCCTCTCATATGGGTGTAGAAATGATGGCCAAGTGTGGTTGGAGGGCCTAACCGAGTGATGTATGTGTGTGCAGTTGTATGATGTGGTGTTTTGGTGGTTGGGTAGAGGAAGATCATGGCATGAATTGAATCATGTATTTGTGTTGGATTAATTTATATGGGCAGCAAGCATATTAACATGTTTTATAATTAAGTTACGTATATGGAAGATTGGAGTGGAATGATGTGAGTTGGTACTAAATATTGAAATGACATTTTGGTTGGGATTGTTGTTGAGTTGTAAGTGGAGCTTGAAGAGTATGGTGGTTGTGTTAGATTCTAAATGATGGACAGGTTTGTATATGCATATTGGATGTAATATGTCTGGATGAAGTTATATGAATATATGGTAGGGATTTTGTGAAGCCATGAATAAAGCTTATAAAGCTTTGTGATTGTTTGTGTTGGTGTGTAAATGGTATAGACAGACTTTATATATTGAATGGTATGGTGTTGAACTTCATAGATTGAGGGAGGCTATAGTTTGAAACTATGAAGCATGATGATTGTATTGGTTTGGAATTTGTAAAGCTATGTTATTGTGTTGATGAAATCATAATTGAGTTTAAATGGATGATGGATTGAATGTATGTGTGTATATTGATTTAGTTGAAGGGTTGGTTAGTTTTTGCTTAAGTGCAATGATTTATGGATAGGAATTTACATGAGGATCATGAGGTCCAAGAATTGGACCGATTTGAGTATGTTAGGTGCATTATCCATGAACAATAGTTGTGTGATGGATTTGTGTTTGACTCAAGTGATAAATTAATAGAGTACGTGTACCTTGCAACGATTTAATGTTGATGGTTATGCAAGTCGTAGATGAGAATAATGTTGATGAAAGGTTATTTCTAGTTTTTAATAAAAAGTCTTTAAGATAAGTTCTAATTCTAAATTATGATTACACAGAATCATGAACACGAAACGCACACCAACAACAGTCAATAAGTTACCCTTTAACTATGCTCACTAATTATGTGATTTATGACTGAGTATTAAATATTGTCACAAAGTTTATGTATAGGAAAAATTTTCAAAAACATGTCACGATCCCAAGTTGGGGTGGAGGATTATGTTAATGGAACTCCTATGTTCACTCTGGAGTGCATAATCAATGATATCAAACGAGATAGGAACAGTCTCGGAGGTGAGGGTATGTGCCTTCTCACTGGTGAGGGCTAAAGAGTACTCACGGTGAAGGATGTTTCGCAAAGCCTTGAGTATTCTTGAGACGAAGTCACATTGACGGTGTTACATGCGGTGTGATGAAGATAACCAGTACATACACATATATTCTTATGGGAGCCATGGGGTATGGTAATCAAGATTAAAAGTAGATGATCATGAAAAGAGATGTTCAAGAATCTAGATGGAAAATTCTTTTGTGAAAAGTAGGTATCATGTTCATGCAGTCATATACATGTTTATACTTGTCATGGCATATTATCATTGAACTTAGTTGTAGGGATAACTTACTGAGATTTTGCAAAATATCACCATGGTAGTCCCACTACGGTCTAACCTCTCTGCACCGTAGAAGATGTTGCAGAGTATGATGAGCAAAATCCTGGCAAGGAGCATACAGGTTTAGATGAAGTGGATTAGGCCCGGGTGCAATTGCAATAGAGTTAAGTTGAAGATGTTGTTTTTTGTGTGTTATCTTGTGGCTTGTATATGTAATTTGAGAACAATGTTAGGGTGATGGAATGACTTCTGGTTAAGCTATCTTATGTTTTATTTGTTTAAGAACTTTTGGTTTGTATGTAAAAACCTTGTGATGTTTTTCATATTATGTTTTATTGGGTTCTATTTTATTTTGGTACAATTATTTATTACTCCTTTTCCGCTATGAATTATTCATACTATTAGAAACATGTTAGGTGCATTCATATTAACTGTCATGAATGATGGGGGTATGTAACGGAGTGTTGTATGTCCTGACGTCTTGATCTTCATCAAATCTCAAGTTAGAGATTTGGAGGGATCACATAAACCGATTTCAAAATGTAAGAAAATTCGCATAAGACGAAACATTTCATAAAATTTCTAAAGACACATAGGAATCAAATTTAACAAAAATAAAATAGAATTACTCTTGATTAAGCAAATGCATAGGGAGTGTCTAAGCAAATTTACCAAAATTAAATAAACATCGACGTGAGACTAGCAATTACTCGTCAAAATAAACAAAAAGCATGAACATAAAATAGTTGTCTCAAGGCTCAAGCATATTGTTTCATCATGAACATGTCTATCATAAATTTTTTTTTTCTTTTTTTTCTTACTTTTATATTAAACCACATTGCTAGTTGCTACAACCCTCATATTATTCAAGTGTCCTAGTTTTGTTTTATCAACCCTTGGTTCATGCACTTGGTTGAGAACATTACTATAGGCCCTACTAGCGAGACGGCAAGCCCTCAGACTTAGATCAGCACGCCTTGCTCGAGGTTGTTGATTGTATGTCATTAACTTGAGGGATACCACTTGTGAGGACTACGCCGAAGCAAGGGAAGAGTCCCCTCTTGAGAAAGGAACACGGGTGACAAGGAGATAGATGGGCAAGCAAAGTGCAGTTAGTCTAAGAGAAGGACGAGCAGCACTATGTAGAAATTATGGCAAACACGATTCAACATCGGGTGATAAAGGACTTTTTATCCTACGCAAGACGACCAAACGATATGTTAACTGTACCAGGGTGATCAATGGGCAAGGACAAGCTCGATGCAGACATGGAAACTCTCTGAGATAACACAAAGATGCTCAGAGGACAGCAAGTGCCGTACACATAGGCTCATACTCCATAAGACTTTCCATCAGAGAAATGCATCCATGTGATTCTATTTAAACTCCTACTTTTACTTCATTTTCTTACAAATTCTCACCAACCTAACTTAAAGGCTAAGCAATATTAATATCAATTTAAAATTAATAAAAAGTTTGGAGAAAACCTACTTAAATGCTCCAAACATTTAAGTAGGTCACGGTTTGAACACCATGAACCTGAGCCACACACACACATTGAACCACCCCTAGCCGAGCTCATCTTCATCCATAATCACCACCACTATTTCGGGTTCATGACCCTCAACCACATACCTATAGCATGGCCCAACCAAGCACGATAGAACATCCGGCTGGTTTGGTTACACAAAATCAAACCATCTCATCTCATCTCATATAATCTTTACAACTTTTTCAAATTTCCACATAAAATATAATAAACAATTCAAAATTTTCAAATCCCAAAACAAAAATTATATTAAAAAATTATATAATAACAATATTTTATTCAACTTTCAACAAAACATCTCATCTCATCTCATATGAACTGCGTAACCAAATGAGACCTTAGAAACCCTAACTCATTTGGCCCTTCCATGCATATTAGGTTTTGGTTACCCTAGGAACACACCCACAACACTAGAAACATGAAAACCCTAAGCATGTAATGATATGTTAGAGTAAGCATGTCTCGCCTAAGCCCTAAACTCAAGCATATTGTGATGCCCTAAAACACAAGCATGTTCGAAGACTTGAAGTTAGCATGAGTGAAACCCTAAACCGAGAATGATAGGAAGCCAAACCAAGCATGAAGCAAGCCTATACTCGAGAATGTTATAAGTCTAGAACCGAGCATGTCACGAGTCTTAATCCAAGCGTGTCAATAGCCCTAGACCCAAGAATGTCACAAGTATGAAGCCAAGTATGTCACTTAGTTAGAGCCTTAGAACCAAGTATAGTATGAGCCCTAGAAACAAGTAGATAGTAAGCATGAAACCGAGTATAGTATGCACATGAAACCAAGCCACATAGCATAGAACCAAGTAGATATAGTGATAGGAAAGGAATAGAGATTCATGCATGAAGCATAACACACCTAATGCATAATGATTTAGAAAGTTTACATGATTGCTTAAATTCTTATAGGTTTCATTGAAAGGTTTGAAGAAACAAAGATTAGCTTAAATTGCTTAAGGATTGAGCTAAGAAGCTACGATCATGTTCTTCAACACATTGCTTTATAGTAGACTACGAAAGTCTATTTTCACAAGTATATATACATATACATACATATAGGTATGTAGTGCATGTTTTTGAAAAGTATATATGTATGTATAAGCCTTTGTTGGAAAGCCTTTTTTTATGAACCCAATGCATGATGATAGTATGCTAGAGTTTTTGTATGATTGTCATACGATTAAGTACTTGTTGCATGAAAAGCAAACTAAAGGTTAATGTATTGGCCATGTGAGGAAGGTACCGTGAGGTTGGGACAGATGGCAACGTCAGAATGATCACCGGCGGTACACCTAGTGATGACCCATTCCTGAGGTTTAAGTTCTTAAGATGGTTGCTCTGGGAAGAACCATTGATCGCAAGGGTTGCCAACCCTATTACACGAGGGTTAATAGCGTGTAAAGGGCCATAATAATGATATTAAGGTAAAGAAAGATCAAAAGTTAATGATGTTAAGAAAGATGAATGTTTTTTTTTTTTTATGATAAGGTAAAGGATGTTTTCTAATGCTTTTGTTTTAGGTATGATGATGATGTTTATGCATGTTTTCAAAGGAAAAAAGTTTTCAAACAAAAAACCCTATGTTGTATACTATGTTTATGTAACATGCTCTTCTCTTAGGCTAGAGACGTCATGTGTTTTCATAAAAATAGCCCGACAAAAGATCTTATATTTTAATAAAATAAACATTTATTTCATAAAAATAATTTTTTAATAAAACAAGTCTCCAATAATATTAAATAAAGACAATTGTGAACAATTGAATAAAATGTTTGTAATAAAAACTATTTAATCTAAGGAAGTCTTAAACTAATCAACTGCTCCATTTAAACCAGGCCCGTCTGCTCATACTCATCGTCATCCTTACTCAGGTGGTTAAGAAAGGGAAATAAAACTAAAATGAGTCAAAAACTCAGTAAGAAACCCATCACACGAAAACATGATAAACGTAAGATTTTTTATAAAACATTTCATACTGAGAATTTAAAATCATGATCATTCATACGTATGCTTATGCTATGCATGACTTGGCTTGAATTATCTTACTTATCTGAATCATTTGACTTATCTAACTGGCCAGCACACTTAACCATGTGTGAAAGGTTGTGCACCGGCCCCACATCTCATGGCTGCAAGGGGAGCCGCTACATAGTATTCTGGCATACTATGGTGGACCATGCTTGAGTCCATGGCTTGCACATCCATCCATTAATCGCATTGCTACCATGCATCTGAATGATCATCTTATTAACTAATCTGATATTGTCTTACACTTGAACATAAGAAAGCTTACGTGTCTTATGCAACGTGATATGCATGACATAAATAATACGTACATAATTATAAATGTTGAATTAAACTTGATGCGGTAATAACTTGCTCATGGACTATGATGAATGAGATGCTTGCATAAATCATGACATACGTGGCATATAAAAAGTGGTTATCAAATAACGAGCTTTAATAGTAATCTATCTAAACTAACTAATATGTACTAATCCTAATTTATGATCAAGCTACTTACCTCGTAGCATTGCTTCTAAATTCTCATTTTGTAACTAGTTACCTATACGAAGTACTAGTGTCACTAAATTTCTAAGAAGACGTGCTATAATACTCTATCTACTTAAATAAATGGAAATAAATTTAAGAATTATTCAATTATATACCAAATTAATAAATGCCAAAGTGATTTAAATACTAATAACATATCTTCACTTTCAAATTATAACTTAGTAAGAAATTATGTTTTACCTAAAATTTACAAATTAAATAGCGGAAGTCGTTTCATAAAATAGACTTGATCGTATTTATAGAATTAAAATATAAAAATTAAACTAATATGCTTTACTACAATAATTTGGTTGTAAATATTATACTTAATAATAGAATTAAAAATCCCATAAATATTTTATGTGAAAATGTAAATAAAACCCCAAACAACACAAGCCTAATGTAAAATAAGCTTAAAGTGCACACTGTTTAAAAACTAAGGGCATGAATGTAATAATATTTAAAAATGGTATTTTTCCTTAGAAAGGCAAGGCAAGCTGTGATTTGATTTTACATTAGAAAAATAAAATTGCATGTCTGGCTTGGAATTAGGCTATACGCACATGAGTTGAAGGCATTTTGGTAATTAGGATTGAACAAAATTCGAAAATTCAAAAATCCGACTTTGATTCCTCTCCGACTCCGACTGGATTCTTTTTTATCCGGAAAGTCAGAGTCAAAGGTGGCATCAGACTGACTCCGACTTCGACTCTAATTGTCCGACTCCAACTTCGGCTGCGACTTCGATATTGTAGTACATATGTTATAAAAAATATTGTATTTTTCTATAAATTAATCATATATATTTTATATAACTAAAACTTATATTGTTAGTTAAATTCAATAATATACTACTAGTATGAGCTAATTATAATAAAATAATATACTTGTACTATAATATAAATTGACTAATAAACACTAATACTAATAAACACTAATAACATGTAATACTAATGTATAAACACTAATGTATAAATTTATATGACATGTAACACTGATGTATAATAACTAAAGTATAATAACATGTAATAGTAATGTATAATAACCAATGTATAATAACATGTAATACTAATGTATAATAACACTAGTATAATAACATGTAATAATACTAAGCCTAGTATATAATTAAGTTAGAAATAAGTTATAAACTAATATAATAACATGTAATTAAACACAATAGTACAAGTCTATAATAAGAATAAGTTAAACATCAGTGTAAAATATTATAATAAGTTAATAACATATAATACAATAGTATAATAACATGTAATTAGACACTAGTTAAATAGTAATTGTTAATAATCAATACTAACAATTAAACTTAGTGATAAAAAGATTATAAAAATCATAAATTAAAGAATTTATGGCTAAAACAAATATTCAAATTGGTTTAGGGTTTGGTTTCAGGTTTAGGGAAAAAACAAAGGCCCAAAATAGGGTTTAGAGGGAAAAAAAAAGAGGGTTAGAAGCCCAATACTCTAGCAGCCCAGCCCAAAAGGGCCAAAACAGAGTCAAAACGACATCATTTGACTCTGTTTTGTTCACAAAACGCTGCACTCCATGTAAAGGAAAATTCTGGGTGCAGTCCAAAACATGGCTTCCCCACGCAAGACTAAATAAAACGGTGAGTTTTAATTAATTTAAACGATTCCGTTTAAATCTTGCCCCAAACCCATGTTAGGTCTCGTCTCCCCCAAACACTCCCCCCCCCCCCCCAAAACCCCAGCTCTCGTCTCCCCCAAACCCTCCCCCCCAACCCCTCCCAAAGAGTTGACCCTCCCTCACTGCTAGAAGGTATGCTCTCTCTCTCTCTCTCTCTCTCTCTCTCTCTCTCTCTCTCTCTCTCGTTTTCTTTAAGCTTAGTACGTTTGTATGAATTAACTGTTGGTGTAGTAGTACTACTGGAACTATTTTAACTCCTCTGAATTAGGAATAATCGAAATCTATAGCATTGATGAAAGTGATGGGGCTCTCTCTCTCTCTCTCAAATCTGGTATTTCTTCTTTCTGATTTTTATTTCAGAGGGTAAATTTTGTCGTTAAAATCCTTTTTGTATTTGATTTTGGTTTTGATTTCTCGTTAAATTTTCTCCCATCTGGTATTTTCACGTTAAAATCATTTTCTCTCCCATCTGGTATTGTAACGTTAAACTCCAGGTGTATGAAGATCTTCACTGCCTTTTGAGAGAACTGGGTGGCCCTTGAAAGTGTGATGGCACTTCTTTTCCATTGAAGGCATATAGAAAAGATGAATTGTTTTTTGATTGAGTTGTTTGTGTTCCGTTTTGGCTGTCTAATTCATTTTCATATGTTGCCCAGCAAAGATTCCTTTCTCCTTGTTTATATTCTATGCTTGTCATATTGCAAATATTCATAGTGAGGTAATGATTATTTCTTCCAAGTTATCCAGCAATGATTATTATTTCACTTTATGTCTCTAGCTTGTCTTCAATTTATTTCAATGATTATTTCACTTTATGTTTTTGTGATATAATTTTAAATATTGCTTCACTTCTAGTATATTTCTATCATGTTTATAAATAGCATAACATTATGCTCGTGTGCTAGCTTCTAATATTTATTCTTGTATGCAGGCATCGGTGGAGCACAATGAAGGGGAACTGAAGCAATATATTGAGGCCCTTTACTGGGGTTGATGTTGTGGCTGCATTGTTAGTTTACTGGTCTGATTTAAAACAATGAAATTTCTGGGTTGGGTCTGGTGCAGAGTCCCTATGGTGGCATCCCTTTAGCTTCTGTTACTCTTGGTGAAGGCCAGATTGTTGACAAAGAATGGATGATCATGGAATTTTTGATTTGCAAACTTCAATTTTAATCTCATTTTGGTTGTTAGGATCAAGATCAAATGATGATTAATGTTGTTAATGTTGTGTTGGGGACTTAGCTCCTTTGCCAAGTTTGTAACTGTTGTAATTAGACTAGTCACTTGTAAGTGTTGTTGTTAGTGTTGTAAGCATTTAATATCACTTTATGTGCTACATTGTACCATTGTACCAGACTTGTGAGTTTACAATAAGTTTTATGCTTTTGTAGTTTTATTTATATAGCAATGTACTGTCCAACAACCATACTTCATAAGCAAATTTTTTGCGCGCAATAATATTAAAAACTTCACTTCATTCATAAAGTAGCATCTTTGAGAATACATCATCAAAAACTTGAAACCAACGTAGAGTAACAACTCTCAAAATACATTATCATAAACTCAAAACCAACAATGAGTAGCAACTCTCAAAATACATTATAAAAAACTCAAAAATCCAAAACATCAATTCAGGGAGGGGTTCATCAACTGAGTAAGCTGGTCATGATCTTGAGGATCCATCTATAACACCTCATTCATCTGTAAAAATCACCAAACTCTAAATTAACAACCACAAAAATAAACTCGAAATACTTTTAAAAAAAACATGTACTTACTTAAAAATTGCATACCTGTGAAATGACACTTTGTTGTGAGCCAGTCACTAACACAGTCTCTGTAAAAAGTGTATGGCCACTCGTGATGTTGTCATTTTCCGTTTGTTTCTTTGTCTACAATTCAATATATATATTTTCTTAAAAATCAAATTAAAAACTCAACATATTAAATACATATGAGAAATACCATTGAAAAGAGAGAGAGAGAGAGAGAGTGAGATAAGAATGGAATACATTTCTTCTTTTGCTATTGTCAGGGGCATCGGATTGGTTATTTTTAGTACATCGCTTTCCCATAATCTTCTCAATTGGATGTGCTCTTCTCTTCGATGGAGGTCTCCCTTTGCCTCTAACAACTCGAGGACTCAAAACTTTTTTTGAACTTCCAACCTCAACATCATGTCCCTCAGTACTCGTTTGCGCAAGTGTGGGTTGGGACTTTGTTTTTGTGTATTAAAAATTCATTACTCGTAACATTTGTGCCATATATGTTGTATTATCATCACATTCTGCTGCATTTGTAGCTACTTTGTAACATAACTTAATCAACATAGAGTACCTACTAGCAACTGGTTTACCACTCAAATCATCGTAACTACTCCGAATGAGAGCATACTTACGTTTAATGTCCTTCCTCCATTTGTCCATAATGTATTTTGAAGGCAACACTTGGACATCCCGCACTGATAAAATTGCGAGAATATGCCTACATAAAATGCCTCTTATCTCAAATAGGCCACACATGCACTTCGCCTCACATTCATCCTCATTGAAGTATACTTGATATGTAACCCGCTTAATAAAGTCCTCGACTTGCAGTTGGTCATTAACTTGATATGTCGAAATTGCCCCTTCTGTCTTGATGAGAATACAATGTGAATAGATAATCCCTAGGATTTGGGACTGTACTTCCTTAAACTTAGAGTTAGTATACAATTCTTGAATTTGCTTCTCCACATGTAAATGGGTTATACACGAGATTGTGCAGTTCCATGAATGAAAGTCTGCTGCTATCTCATTCTCTACTTTCTTCCTCAATGCATTATCAAACTGATTAACAAACTCTTTCAACGTTGTCCCCGAATGCACAAATCCATCAAAGAATGCATTCATGCTTTCACTCCTTTGAGTTGTGCTCATCCCAACCCAAAATGTATCTTTTAGATATACAGGAATCCAATGCATTCGCTCACTATACAGACTTTGAAGCCATACATGATTGTGCAAGTTGTAAGTATTAAGAAACACCTCCCAAGAAGCCTCTAACTCGTCGGGAGTCTGACAATCATAAACACATTTGTGCAGGGCAGTCTTTAAACCATAGTTGTATTGGGAATGTGAACCCAACTTCTCAGGTAGTTTTCGCATAATATGCCACAAACAATATATGTGCCAGGTGTTTGGAAAAACTATTTCAATAGCATTTTTCATGGCCCTGTCTTGATCAGTGATGATAGCTTTTGGTGCTCTCCCATCTATGCATTTCAACCAAGTTTCAAATAACCAGACAAACGTTTCAATATTTTCACTTGATATCAAACATGCGCCCAACAATATGGATTGTCCATGATGATTAACACCGACAAAAGGGGCAAATGGCATACCATATCGATTTGTTAGGTACGTTGTATCAAATGTCACAACGTCCCCAAAATACCCATATGCTGCTCTGCTTCGTGCTTCAGCCCAAAAAACATTTTTTTAATTTTTCATCATCATCTAAATCCATCAATGAGTAAAAACCCTCATTCTTATATTGCATTCTCATGAAATAATCCCTCAATGCTACATCACCTCCTTTGCCAAGTCTAAGGTGACTGGCCTTGTCAATATAATTTCGTGCATCTTTCTCAATAAATGGTAGTTTATCGAATCCACCAGCCTCGACAACCAATGCGCCGAAACTTTTTGCCATACCTATGCCTGCCTTGTCGTTAATGTCTAGTTGCCTCTTGACAGAATCATCAATAGCTCAATTACATCTAAAGAATCTTGCCTTTCTTGGACTTAAGCCATGATTGTGTGCATTTTCCACAGTATTTATGCGCAAACAACTCACCAGCCAAGACTGCATTAATTCTCGCCTTAAATTCAGTCTTGGTTGTCGGACGTGGTTTAGCGAGATTAATACTACGATTCTTTGCCTTCCCACCACGCGCACAGCCAAGTGTTATATATTTAACACTCCTATCTTGAGTCCTTCTACTTTGTATGGTCATTATTCCTAACCCAGCCTATTTCCCACATTTCTTATAGTACTCAATGAGTTTCACCTCAGTTTTAAAAACCATCCCAGTCGTTGGCTCCGAAACCTCCTCATCATCATTACAGCCTGACGTTGGCTCTAACATCCCCTTATCATCATTACATCCTGACGTTGGCTATAACATCTCATCTTCAGCATTAGAGCCTGTTGTCAGTTCTAAAAGCTCATCTTCATAAAACAACAATCGCCAAGTATATGTGGTGGGTTCAACCAGATTACTTTTACCACTTTCTTCCATCTTGTTCATGACTACTAGATTAAAGCATGATTGTAAGACAACAATAAAACAGCATACAGACCTAGCGAATTAAAGCAACAACGTTGATAAACAAATTAAAATAATAAGAACATGAGGATCAGGAAGAGCATGATTGCAAGAACAACAAATTAAAGAAACAACAATATTTTAGCATACAAAACAACAAGTGTAGCGGAATTGATTGTCTCCACAAAGGAAAAGGTGAAATGATTGTCTCTAGAAAGGAAAATGTGAAATGACCAAATTAGGAGCAAGAGAGCTTTCTGCACATTGATTGGGCACTCAAATGAAAAGAAAATGGGAAAATAAAAAGTGGGGATACGTCCCTATCGAAATGGAAGTCAAAAGTTGTTTACATTGAGAAGTAAAAGGAAGGAATTTCATAATCATACCCTTGGAAGGGCTTTAAAAGTTGAATAAAATAGGAGAACTTGTTGCTTTTGCCTCCTTTTCCTACCTTCGAAATTTTAAAATGCAAAATAAATATGATAGTTGGCCTAAAAGAAATGAAGTAAGGCCTTTCACATACCACAAAATCTCAGAGAGAAAGCTTGGGATATCTAAATGCTTCAGAAGTGAAGGAGAAGGGGTCGAAAATGGTAGAGGAGAAGGACGTCTATCGGGAGGGATATTGCTGGATTGGAGGGAATTTATTGAAAGGGGTAGTTTTGATATTTCACAACATAAATTTGAGATGAATTTACTGAAAGCCCAGTAGTCCGCACGCAGTCCACCCAACGTGGAATGTACCTAGCAATTCCCCCATGTAAAACGGCATCATTTTTATAGGGTAAAACGAAACTGTTTTACACGATTTTCACTTTTCCCTTAAGGCTTCCCCCCGCCCCCCCCCCCCCCCCCCAAGTCCTGACCTTCTTACTTCTAACTTCTCATTCCCTTTTCTCTACCTCTAACCCTAGCCGCACCAAACATCTAACCCTGGCCGCACCCCCTCAGCCTCAGCCCGTGGTCGGCACCGCCTTTCTCTGCTCTCTTCTCTCATTGCCTCTCTCAGTCTCTCTCTCTCTCTTTTATTTTTATTTTTTATTTTCTCTAAAAGTTTTCTAAGGTCTCGAGACTAACAAAGCTGCATGAAGGCATTGAAAAATCTGTTAGCCCCATCACGGAATCAAAGTGAGTTTTTTTTTAACTTGAATTTTTTTCTGATTTGATTTCAAAGTGAAAATCAACACACGTTCTTCATTTTAATAAATCTATGGAACGGTGGATTGATCTATCTAAAATGGGAAATCAATTTAGATGGAATTATCGAATTTTTTGCCTCTTCGTATTAGGGTTAGGTTAATGGATATCAAGAGTATATCTGTCAATCTGTTAATGGATATATTTTCTAACTTTGTTTGTGAATCTATGACTCTGTCAATCTGGTTGTGAATCTGTCAATTTGATTTAATTCATACATGATTTAATTTTTTTGCTAGTTGTGAAAGCTTGCTTGTTGGTATATGACAATCTAAATTTGTTTGTGAATCTTCCAATCTGGTTGTGAATATGTCAATTTGATTTAATTCATCTGGATCATTTTTCCTCACTAATCTTGTCCTCTTTTCTTCAGACACAACTCGAAATGACCCTCACTTTGATTCTTTTTTTGTTAGAAATTTGGAATGGGAACAACTTATTTGTTTTTTTGTTGTTGGAATGAGAACTTTTTATTGTAGATGATGGATGATGGGTTGGTTGGATAATTTGGGAGGATGGATGATGGATGATAGATGGGTTGGATGGATGGTGGATGATAGATGATGGATGTTGTTGGCTTTCTTTGATTTTTTTTGTTGTTCAAATTTTTAATTTGTGTTGTTGGTTAGTTGGGAATAACTAACAAATTTGATGGCTTGTAAGTTTAGTGTTTTTTTTTTTTAATATATTTTATATGTTTTAGTTTTGGCTTGTAAATCAGTAGTGATTAGTTGTAGATTTGATTATGTTTTTTAACTTGTAGTAAATTATTTAGTTTTATAATTTTGGTTATGTTTTTTTAACTTGTAGTGAATAATTTAGTTGTGTAATTTTGGTTATGTTTTTTTAAATTGTAGTGAATGATTTAGTTTTGCAATTTTAGTTATGTATTTTTAATTTGTATTAATGATTTATTTTTACAATTTTTGTTATGTTTTTAATAAAACTACACAGTGAATAATTTAGTTTTACTTTTTAACATTTGAAACAAATTGAAATCTGAAAGCCCACAAAAAGTTTTTTTTTTTTTTAATATTGGGCTAAATATAAACCTAAGAAAAGAAGACCAAACAAAAAGCCCAAATTCGACTTCGTTCTGACTCCATTCTAACAAATTGGAGTCAAAGTCGGATTTGAGTCTGCAGTAATCGGAGTTGGATTTGGAGTCAGAGGTCGGATTCGACTTTCGATAAAGTCGGATTCGACTTCCGACCAAAGTCGGAGTGGAGTTAAGGCCTTTAGACTCTGACAATGTTGGTACTCAGCCCTATTATTAATACTTAAACTTACATGTGATTTACGGAAAGACTCGGGCTACTCTGCCGCCCAGAGTAGCCCGCACTTCACTTTTTTGTTTTTTTTTCATTTTTCTTTTCACATTTTTTAATATATTTAAATATTTAAAAAAATATATCCCAATACACTTAAAATCACTTCCTTAATCACTAGATAAAAATAAATAAATAAATAAATAAATTTGACAAACGGTCAAATTGAGCGGTAAGCTTGGGAAGACAAAGTAATTTTTTGCTTAGGGAAAAGCCACATACTATGGTGCAGAGAGAAGAGTTCGAGACTCATTAAGGGAGAAAAGACCCAAGCTGCGGCTAGAGGTGACTTTTGATCGTGGTGGAGTACAGAGAGAGAAAGGAGTTAGTTCCGGTGGTGCCTTACCGAGAAGCAAAGGGAGAGAGTGAGTCGACGTGGGCTTACCAACAAAGAGAAGGCCGTGTGACGAATTTGGGGTGACGGGAACGTCTGGCACCACTTTTTGTGGTTGTTCTTGGCGAGGTGCTGGTCGAACAGAGCTTCAGGCTACATGGCTCCCTAATGTAATTTGCCTTGCGTGGGGATCTTTTGGTGAAGCAACGTGGTGCTTCGGCTACTAGTGTGAGGTGAGGCTCACGGTGGCTGCATGGCAGTGAGAGGTTTGTTGCATTCTAAATGTAGGCATGAGTTATTGCACGACGGGGCTACAATCGATTTACATTGGCCTGGGTTGTTCGTGATGAAGGGAACCTAGCAGAGGGACGAAGGAAGTACGATGATCTCGACAAGTCAGAGATGAGGCTCACGATGGCTCGAGTCATGCATTTTTTATGGTTGGCTTTTGGAGGTGCTAGCGGTAGATGGAGGTGCGAACGGGCACACATATATATATATATATATATATATATGTGCAGTGGCTTCGCATTTCACGTCCGTGGAGGAGAGAGAGGCAGCTAGGCTTGACGGAGGAGAGAGAGATTTTATGTGCATGTACCGGCTGCTATCCACGGTGGCCTGAGCGATTGCCTCTTCACAGAGTAAGAGAGAGAGAAAGAAGAGATTGAGAGAAGTTGTGTGTGTCGATGGCTGAGAGTTATTAAGAGAGGGTCTACAACCGATATAGAAAGAGAGAGAGGGTCTCAAGGTGGATAGGACGTGGGTCGATTACAACGTGTGGTATTGTCATCACAACGTGATCGCTGATGAACGATCACCGAGAGGGGAGAGAGAGAGTAACGGAACTTAAAATACTTAAATACATTTATCCTACTAATAATTAAAATTAATAATAATAATAATAACAATAATAATAACCTAAATTAAATTTACACATGTTATTAATAAGATTTGATAAAACTTATAATAGTAATATATTAAAAACATATGCCTGATAATATATTAAAATATAATTAAAATAATATATGGTCTAATTTAGGCTCCACATGATACAAACCTAAATATGCCGATCAGCTTATTTAAATTGATCCATCCAACTTAATTTAGAACGAATAAGATTATCTATATTCTGGCCTTAGAAATAATGAGTCGGGTTGTTCCAATTTACTGTATGATGTGGTTCTTACTGAGTATTTGACTCATTTGGATTATTCTTAAATGTTTTTCCACCCTAGGTGAGGAAAAGTTAGAGGATATTGAGGGCGAGGATGCTTTTCAGGAGGTTAACATTGGCAATAAGGCTTGAGGCTTAAGAATTTAGATTGTTATATTTACTAGTATATGATTTATGCTTCTACAAAACTTAGCACAAGTTAGACTATGCTACATTTAAATAAGTGTTATAAAGACAATGTTTATTCGAGTGATTGTATAAAAAAGCTTTTAGTGAGGATTTTATTTATGGGATCTTTAATGTCTGGTGCAAAGAACGTATGTTTTAAGTGTTAGTGCACCCAATTCCTCTAGCTCAACGTGTCTGAGAGGGGCGAGGTATCACAGTATTGTTAGGCTCCACCACAATGGAAAAATGCATCAACAAGAATAATTATTAGGTACTTTAGGAGTACAGACACGTGGTATTCCAATCATATCATAAGATGTTATGTAAATTAAAATTGGTGTTTACATAAGCAATTTTAATTACACATGTAGTGAAATATATGTGTTGAAGATAACATCAAATCAAGAATTTAATTTTCATAATGATCAAGATGTTTGTTGTACCCAGGCCCAACACCAAGCTCAGGCCAAGCCTGCATACTATTAATTTATTGAGTTTAATGTGTATGGGAAGCCCACTTAAGATTTAACGAGTAATTTTGAATAGGCCACGGGCCCAAAATTTATTTTAGTGGAATATGGATTTTTATTGGGCTTGATAATTAGGTTAAAATCACTTAATATTTGATGCACCAAGTGGAGTATATTTATTTGGTAATTGAACTGAAAAATTTATGGGACGAGTTGAGTTATTTTAGAATTGAGTTGAGGCCCATAGTATTTATTACATACTCGATCCATGAAAATACGGATAAGCCAAAGAGATTATTTGGACTACTTTAACTGACCCAACCCATTTGTTAAGTTCATACACTACCCAAGACGTGGGCCAAAATATTTTGAAATAGACCCAAAACCCCAATATGTCTGTATTAAGGCCAACTCAAGGCCCATAATTCATGGAAAAGCCCAAACCATGTAGGCCCAAAACCTAAGCCCGTGAGAACCATGCACGCCTCCACGCCATGCAGTCTCCATCCCACTAGGGTTCACGACAACAGTGACTATATATATACACACATAATCTGCAAATTCATGCAAACCTCATTTTTTTTCTCTAGGCTTAGTTTGCACGTTCCCTCCCCCACATCTCCACGTCCAGGAAGCACCCAACTTCCAGAACAAGACCACCATGGAATAGCCCTGTTGCCACCCCCCAACACACAGAAGCTGCATCACCAAGTTGTTGCCTTTGGAAACGTTGCAAATAGCACAAACCAACATCTACAACCACGGGAAGTGCCACACGGCAACACCACCCTCGTTGGAATAGCCTAACAGTGAGCCAAAGCCCCATCGTACGCCACTGACTTGCACCACCCACGCTAAACCAAACCAAAAAGCCTCTGTTTCCCTACATCAAAATAGAGCAAGAAACTCCTCCCCAAGCTCTCGGTTTTCAGCGATTGTTTTCTCGTCGGAAACAGCTACAAAACATTTTCGGTAAGCTCACATTTTTTCTTTCTCTCCCTTTGCTTCATCGAATTCCCTGGCTTACAAGCACCGAAACCCATTTGGTTTTCTCTCAGAATTTCTACAGTCGTCGACACCCCACTTGGCCGTTAGCTACCAGTTACACCACGTGGCACAAGCTCCTCCACCGATGAACCACTACATCTTTGCCCGAGCCTCAACTACTCTTACCTCTCGGCAATCTCTCTCTCTCTCTCTCTCTCTCTCTCTCTCTCTCTCCTCCGTGAGTAACGGTCTTCTCCCTCTTCCTCTCTACGCTACTATCTCGATCTATGGCAGGACACTATTTCTGCCTCAATCTCCACCGTCGACTGCCACTAAGGAAGTCGAAAGACCACTCAAGCTACATAGAAATTTCCGACAAGACACCTCCCATCATCGTGCACCACTCTGTTTGGTTTCACCACCCTCTACCCCTTCTTTAGTAAGTCTTCGTCGCACAGCCCCCGTTTCTCTCCAGTGAACGTTTATCCTTTGCAAATTTAAAAGTTGGCTTTTGCCTTTCTGTAAAGCACATACATGCCTTTAAAGTTATTACAAAATGCCTGTAATTACGTTTATACCCTTAATTGTAATCCATGGCAGAGTTTATATTCTAGACTCGTTTTCTTTACTAGGCATGACTTTTTCGATCGGCTCGTATTTTGAGTTGGGTTTACGTTCGGTTGGACTTTCATTAAGTTGGGTTGGGCTTGACCTTTAAATGGAATTTGTGTTTTAAAATCAGGTTGGGTCGGGTTATACTTTGTTACATAAACTATATTTTTAAGTGGGCTTGAACTCACATGGGCCTTGTTTATTTGTTGGGCTTAATTTAAATATACTTGTGTTTGAGTTGGGATTATATTAAGTGAATATTAAGCTGGAGATGTATTTTACATGGGCTTAGTTTTAATTGAGTAAATATGTTAGCCATACATTTTATTTTACAGATTAATTTAGAGTTTAGTATATTAGTCGGAGAAATTAAGTGGATATCGATTAATTTGGGAAATGATGATATTTTAGGGTTACGAGATGTTTATATTTTTAGGAAAAATAATTTATTTAAGTATTTCAAGCTTAAATATAAAAATACATGTTTAATTAGAGATTTAAGTCATTTATATGTCTATTTTATAGATAACGATTGATACTTGTTCTACACTGTTGTGGGAAAATTAAAAAAAGTTAAAAAGTCCAAGTAAGCAAGGTTCCTATACTAGACTTTGCATAAAATGAATGGACTAAAGTTGATTTTATGAAATACATGCATATTTTGTTATGAAAATAAAATCTCAAAACAACCTCGGTCATTTTATTTGCATTATTCATGAAATCCGTATAAGAAGATAAAATTATTTTATGTCATGATTGGTGTGAACATGAACTATTTTTGGCATCCTATTTTCAGTTGTATAAAAAGAGCAAATATAAAATTTTGCGCATGATTATACAAGGATGACCTAAATATGTTGTGGTCTGAATCTGTTATGTACTCTGTTATGATATGATGTAACTTCTGAAAACATCTGGCATGACATTCTATTATTGTTCTGTTCTGACTTTACCACGACTGTAAAATTGTGGCCTCTGTTTGGGTTGGTACCAACTTCTTTGTTAATAGTGCACCCACTTTGGAAACAAATTGGTTTTCTGGGTGGTCTTTCCTATGTGCACACTCAGGGCTCCAAAAATAATAAGGGGAAGACTTCACATTATGTTTTTGCTCAGTTGGCCGCCGGGGTTTACACAACCCTATCCCGGGAGTTAAACATGGAATATGTTATGATATGATTATGTTCCAGTTATGCTATGCCAAAGGATTTTTGAATATAAATATTTCTAAATTGTCGTTATGATAATTTTTTGATAACAGGTTTTGGTTTTTGCATTCTATTACTGGTTCATGTTTACACACTAGTATATATCATCTGCTTATTGAGTTGTTGATGACTCACCCCTCCCTCTTCTTCTCCCGATATCATTTCTCTTTTCACTTTCTCACTCATCTCTGAGTCTCACGCAGTGACAGTGCATCTCTCTCTCTCATCGCACCTACCATATCTCTCTCATCACGACGTGGACACGACAGTGCGGCACCATTTTCTCTCTCATCACGACATTCTTTCCATTCTCTCTCTCATCATGCCACTAACGGGACACCAGCGAACCGACCGGATTCACGCCGAGACCGACGTCGCCGGTTTTCTCCCCCTTAACCGGCCAGTTTCGGCCAGTTTTAAACATGTTTAAAAGTTGTCAATTCGGTTTTGGGAACCATAGCTATCGGTTTTCACCCCTAACGTGTTGTTTATATCTCTCTCCAAATTATAAAAAAGTATTTGGATTAAAAAATATATGCAGCACACACATGGCTAGTTTGCAGCTTGTCAATCCAATTTAACCAACATAGTTAGAAGTAGGCTTGTGCATAAAGGGTCGTAGGCCCGATCCGTCCGAAAAACCTGACTTGTCCAACCCATGAAAGACGGGTTCATTGGGTCAAAAGTTAATACCGGGTTTTATACAAAACAACTCGTCGAAACTGAAAAACACACTGTCGAAAATGAAAACATCTCAGACTTTCTTCTCTCCACTAAGGAAACCCTAGTAATTGTCGTCGTTCACCGTCGCTGTTCGCAGAGGTGCATTCTCTCTCTCTCTCTCTCTCTCTCTCTCTCTCTCTTGAGGTAAGATTTAAGTTTTCTGCTCTTGGGTAGGCTTGTGGGTCGAAGAGGGAGTGGTGGGGCTGGGGATGTGTTTGGGTCTATTGCAGGATGAAGGGAGAGAACGTATGATCTAAGAGATTGAGGAGAAATAATCTGCCCAAGAAACTATTTGAGAAATATATAGAATAGTATGGGCATGTTTAAAGATCGAATGGAGAGTTTATAAAAATCATGTAAATGAATCGGACGAGACGTTTCTTTGGTAGTTCTTATAATTTGGGAGTCGTGGAGATAATCTTTGCACTTGTTTCTGTCGTCCCTTAACACCATCTGATATTTAGATTTGCTTTTCACTTCTTAAGCTGATGTGATTTACTTACCAAAAAATAGATCATGTAAATTCGGTTTAATAGCAATCCAGGCAATGTTGGGGTTGTAGCAACGTGGTTTGGTGTGATTTATTATATTCTTTCTAATTAAAAGTGTTTTGGGAATGAAGATATTCTTTGAGGTTAGATGAACCGATGATTATCATCAGTTATTGGGGGAAAAACGATGTTTGGGAATGAAGATTCTTTTGTTTTGTTGGGTTTTATGCAATCCTTGTTAATTTTTTCATTTGATTTCCCTTTAGATGGGTTGATGTCTTCTCAAATAGAAAATGATTTTTGGATGTAACCCCACTGATCTCTTGTCTGTATTACTCTGTGTCCATTCAATTATCCATAGGAACGTTATGATCGGAGTGAGCACTAATTTAAAACAAAACATAACTTTTTTGGGTCTGGTTTTCTTATCCAAACCGTATTTTTTTTGTTTGGGTGGTGGTAGTTTTCTCTTCTGTTTCTTTCCATTTTTCAGGAATCTTTAGTATCAACATGTGAAAAACAAGATAAATGATCTGATAAGTACACCTATTGTGATTAAATAAGTGTTGTAAATCATCAGTAAATGTATTAATGAAGTATAACATGATGTATATACTCGTTAACTTGAAGTATATATTTAGTAATCTCGGTCTTTAAGTACAAGGATTTGTTGGGTATGTTAGGAAAAACATTAGAAAAAATTGAAATTTCTTAAATAATCAACAGATTGTTAGCTATCGAAAAAAAAAATATTTACGTTGTATAGGCTTTGTTCAAAGCTAAGTCTATCAACTAATACCTGTGCTTCAGTGCTTTGAGTTTGAGAATGATGACAAATGTGTTACCAATCCTTGTTTAGCCTGAATAGTTCTTTGCATTTGCCTCTTTTTAAAACCTCTACCTTTCTTTTCCTCTTTTGTCATTTTCTCATTTATTCAGTGATAATTTCTTTTCTCTTGCTGATTCTACTCACGTTTTCCAGTAGTGACGAAAAATGGTGAGTACCCAGCATAAACTTATGGTTTGTTTTGGAATTGCTATTGACACTGTTTCACACATTTATGTGTTTTCATTTGGTTGAGTTGAATATTTTGACGTTTCCTTACTTCTTTTTGAGTAAATTCAAAAAATGTGTAGAGAAAGAGAAAATTGATTGTACAAAATAGATATGCCTTGATGTTTCCACAAGATGGAATTCGACTTATCTAATGCTAGAAGTTGTAGAAACATTTAAAAAATCATTTTTCCGATTGGAGAATGATGATGATCTTTTATTTAGTTATTGTCGTAGTGTGAACTTGAGTCCCCCAAACTCTAGTGATTGGGAGAGAGTTAGAGTATTGATAAAGTTTTTGAACATTTTTTATGATGCTACTGTGAGACTTTCTGGCTCTTTGTATGTCACATCTAATCCATATTTTCAGGAGTTTTGTGGCATCCAATCACATTTGTAAAAAATGAGTCAAATTAATGATGCAGTGTTAAAATGTATGGTGTCGAATATGAAGATTAAGTATGGCAAATATTGGGGATCAAATGAAAAGACTAACTTAGTAATATTTATTGTTGTTGTTCTTGATCCAAGATGCAAATTTAGTCTTTTGCATTTTTGGTTCAAATATATATATGGTGGTAATTTAGTCGAAGAAATGATTGCAAAAGTGAAACAATCGATGATTAACATTTACGGAGAGTATAGTGTTGTGTATGAGAGTTTAAGTGGAGTTTCCTATTCTTAGCCTCCTTCCTTAGTTGATCATAGTATGATTGATTCTGATTCTCAACGGAGTTTTTGGATTGAGTGAGCAAGAAATTATTGAATCTACTTTGATGAACAAATCAGAGATCAATTAATACTTGAAACATGGTTGTGAGACACGAGTTCCAAATTTTGATATTTTAGATTAGTGGAAGATCAATGAAGTAAAGTATCCTATTTTGACAAAAGTTACACGGGATGTGATGGTCATTCCCGTTTCTACTGTTTCTTCTGAGTCAGCCTTCAGTGCAGGGAGCCGTGTGCTTGACCCATTTCATAGTTCACTATCTCCAAGAACAATCAAGGCACTCGTTTGTATACAAAATTGGTTGAAGGATTCAATATCCATTGATTTTCATGCCTCCTTGGATAATATTGAAATCTTTGAGGTGGAATTGGGTAATGAACTTATTTCTTATTTATATATTTATTAAACTTTTTCATAATGTTTATTTTTATATCATTCAATAATCATCATGTATTTTTTTAGAATTTGATCTAAAATCAAGGTTTACTTATGTTGATGAGGAGTAACTCAAGGCTTATGGTTTGCATGATGGTATGCTTTTCATTTTCACTCTTGTTAGAGAAACTAAACCACTTTGTGTTGACTTGAATTATTTGATGTGCTATTATTGATTTGGTGTTGAGTTTTTCATAATGGCAGATATGGAGGAAGAGATGGGAAGCTACTATAATTTGATCATTGGATGCTCCTTAGTCCTCTATCAATTGATGCTCATATTTTATAATTTAGATAATTTTTGTAATAGATGGCTTTTATACAATTTTTTTATACAATTTTTTTTTTTACAAATTTAACCTGAATTATGTTGAAAAGAAGACCAATAGAAATTATCTCCCCCACTGTGGCATCTAATAGGCAGGCAGGACTTAAAAAGACCTGTACCATACGGATCGGGTCGCGTCAGTTTGGCGCACAAACAGTGTCAGACCGGGTCCAGACCTAGTTGGTGTCCATCGGGTTGCAGGCCTAGTTAGAAGGGAACATATAAAGACTGACAGAAGCAATAACACTTAACCAGAGGATGTTGAGGAGTTCTCATCTATCATTCTGACCAATTCTAGTCTATATTGGATTGATCGAATAGCTGCAACGTTTCTTTAAAAGAAAAAGTCTACCAATTTGGTGCCTATCAGAGCAAAAGGAACTTCTGCAGTCAAAGAAGGGGACAATGAGCGTGGAAGCTTGGAAGACCAGGAGATTGTGACTAAAGGGAGACTCTCAAATGCAAAGGGGATGATAAGGTTTTCCAAGGAGTTACTCGCATGGCTGGATGAAATTAATTCTGCCATCATGGGTGTTTTAGGGGAGGTTTGGATTCATAGATGAGTTGAGATGGGTTGAGATGGTTTGTGAATAGTAGAATAAAAGTTGAATTATTTATTATATTTTGTGTGGGAATTTGGGAAAGTTGTTTTGTGATTTGAAAAAGTTGAATTGTTTATTATATTTTGTGTGAAAATTTAAAAAAATTGTAATGATGAGATGAGATGAGTTGAGGTGGGTTGAGGTGAGTTTTGAATCCAAACCTTTCCTTAGTTGATGTGCTATCTGGCTGGGCTGGAGTCAGGACCATGCTACAATTAATGCGGGGAAAATCTGAAAGATCATACTTAAAAATCAGGGTATTTTAGGGGTTTTAATTTGAAATTCCAGTGGCCAACGACCCCACGTATGCATATTCTATTCCTACCGAGTGAAGATATGGGTTGAGACGGCAGAACATATATTGCCCCTTGGTAAAGAGAAAATGACGTTTTTTCCCTTAAAATCTGCCTTGATGTTGCACTATAAATTTTTAGGGTCATGCTACAGAGACCGATGGTCTACCAATAGATGACTGATTGTTTTATTTTATTTTATTAATTTTATTTTCAAAACATTAAATATTTTTTAACATTTAAGAAAAGAAAGAAAAAATAAAAATAAAAATAAAAAATCAATTCAATACATTTTTTAGCATTTGAAAAAAATTAACAAAAAATATAAAACTGCACCTATCGGTCAATCCAATAAAATAAAATTTTCTAGCCCGTTACCCTAACGCGGGAGCTGGCTCTGGCTGGCATGGAGAAGAGCAAGTCGCCTCCTTTATTTTCACAATCATTCTTATCTCATCTAATCATTACAACTTTCTTAAATCTTCACAAAATAAAATAAAAAATTCCAATATTTTTTTAAATTTAAAACAAAAATAATATTAAACAATTATATTCTAATAATATATTATTCAACTTTCAATTTTTATCTCAATTCATATCATTTAAAAAAACAAACAAAGCTTTAAACTTCAAGAACATGATTATTTTCCCTGATGATCAAAATAAATATTTCTCCTAAGATGACCGAGTTTGCAAATATTAAACGACCTTAAACAATCGGATCGCATTTTCATTTCATGAATCTAATAACATGATCACAAACTGCTATAATAAATTCGCGGGAGAGTTAGAAAAATGCGAAAGGAAGAACACAGAAATAACAATATCAAGTGCTACATTCCTCATAAGAGTGGGTCATATCATTGCGTCATAGTCGTCCAACTGATCATTGTACTCCAACACCTTTCTCTTTACCTTGGATGAATCAACCCACGTAATGAAGTCTTCTAGATTCCTCGTTACAAGAAATGCAGGGTCAGTAACTGTGTCTGGACCTATTCGTATGTGTCCCTGCTCAATATATGTGACAGCTTCTTTCAAGTGCTCACAAAACTTCAGCCGCACTAAAACAGTTGAGAGCCTACGTCTACGAAGAGAGGATAAATACACAGAATTAAAATTCCAATTACATAAACCAATCAAGGAAGAGAGGCTTTGCACCAACCAAGTGGCTGGCTGAAAAGAAGTCAAATTCCACTTATCTGGAAAGGAATGGAAAGAAATTATGTCCAAAATCATTTTTAAGCCAATGGCAATAGAAGAAAATTTTCAAATGTCTAATTATAAAAACCTAGGGTTCGTATATGCAGTAAAGCAAGTGGAAACAAGAATCACAACTTTTTTTTTCTTTTTACCATGTATCATGGTGGTGCATCTTGGTTTGTGGTTAAATTGTGCAGCTTTTTCTTCCTTCTCTTTTAAGATATGACAGAAAAACGAGAATTTTATTTACAGAAGCAATTGCATACCTACAGAAGGATGATGCTGTTATGCGTTCACACAGTTTTAGAGCATCGGTGTTGTGCTTGGATGGTAGTACACCAATGTTGTACCTGCCATTGAGAAAACCGCACCGAGTCAATAGAAAACCTTCTATGAAAAATGATAGTTGAAAAGATAACAGTGTTAACATCGAAATAGAGAATGATCCTAAACAGAAATATAGTTCTCACTGCCCCCATAACATACCACACAATCCTTGGAACAGACAAAAATCAAACAAATAAAACTACAATATTTATCTAGGACGTTTTTTTCTCTAAGATCGGAAAAATACACACTAACATAGCGGACTTGGGACCACAACTACAACCTCAATCCCATTCTCCTAAAAAGGGTGATCATTTGGGCTAGAGCTCATTGGCAAATTGAGGTTTAATGATGACAACCTTAATCCGGCCACATAGTGATCTATAATAGTTGTAAATCCCTAATAGCTGATAGGTAAATGCAATAGATCACACGGAGCAGTTAAAGACATTGGTTGCATTCACTTTAGAACCATGACCACGTAAAGCAGGTAGACATCTTTTTTTCTTCGTAAAAAACATGCCTACCTGCCTTAAAAAAAAAGTATGTCTACCAGCTTTATATATTTCATTGTCAGATCACAAGCAATGGAGGCAAAACAAAGAGTTATAGAATAGATATTTCTACCCATTGCAAGAAGAAGCTTCTAGACAGATTATGATATGGAAGAAGTACACGGTTATCTCATGTTGAGATTACAAGAACGAAGTTACATGCCCCATGAATGAGCTAAAAGTAAGGATTGATGTCAAATGAGACTACAAAACCTATTTTGAAAACCAAAATTGGATATTTCATATCTAACAGAAACTCCTAACAATCATGCCTGAGCATTAGTGGACCCAACAAGGCAAGCTAAAATTAGGTCCCCAAAAGCACCGAAATCAAAGCCAGCACCCAATTTCATCCCTCTTTTTTTTTTTTGGTGTTTGCACAAAAGCCCTGTTTCATGTGTGCCTATTATTAAATATTACTCCATCTCAGAATCAAAAGAGTTCGGGTAACCAAAATTATACCCAACCACTCATTAATCTTATCCAGATATTATTATCAACTTGAGTTTTTGTAATCATTTTTGTGGATAATAACTTGAGTTTTGGTGACGTATCAATAAAAGAAAAACAAATTGAATTCTAATCGTTTTGCTTTCAACTCAACCCTGACTGTAATTCTCATCCCCAACAACAACGTCATTTAACCATGGAGTAAATCACATCTTACAAGCCAACAACAGATCAACAAAAATCCCATTTTCTTTCAGTTCGCTCTATTTCCCTTATTAGTTAAGAGTAATTTAGTAAAAGAAAACCGTAGAAGCGAAAAAAAAAAAAAAACAAAACTCACAGCTTTTCGAGGAGCGTATTAGTCATCTCAATCCGAAAAGGGTCTTTCTGGTCCATCTTAGTCAAAATGTTCACTAACTTCTGCACCACCCTGCACAAACTCGCATACCTATTCTCATTTTTTTTTTTTTTTTGCCAAAAAGTAAAAAAAAAAAAAATCTCAGAACCCTGAAATAAGCTGAAATATTTATTGGCTTTTGAATAGAAAAGGACAATATTAGAAAGGAAAAATATGAGGACGTACTTCTTGTAATCGTCACGCTGGGTGACATGGTAGCGTTGCATAACAAAAGCTTCCCGGTGACCATGTTCTTTTTTCCACTCCAAGAAATCAACCTTCTTCAGCAGCTTCTTTTCATGAAACTTTAGCTTCCTCATGTTTACCAATTGAAAGAGAGAATGTGTGTTCTTTCTAAATAGGAGTCAGCAGACAAATGCTTTTTTGCTGTGATTGAGTGTGAGACCTCCTTCCGTGGCTGAAATGGTGTTTTTTGAGGGGTGATAGTTAGAGTGAGCGAGGAGATTGATAATGTCTGAAATTATATCAATGTCCTTGATGCTTATAAGGTTTAATGATTTGAAATTGTCTTCTATGGAATTTGAAATCCAACACTTTGGAGGGTTATAGCAGCTATTTTGGCAAAATGAAAACAATAAAACATGTAGAATCAATTGTCTTTTGGCAAGATGGAAACAACGAAACATGGAAAGATAGAACCCACTCCACATTCAACATTTCGACAAAATTGACGCAGACTTACCTGAAAGCGAAATCTGAAAGCCACATTCGAAAATCAAATAGGAAAATTCGAAAGGAATTAATAACGTAAAATTCACATTACTGCCTAGTGATTGAAAAGAAATCAAGTTTATAGATGTCAGACACCACTTTATATAGTAAAATAGCATGAAACACACGAATTAATAAGGTTACAACGTGTATTAGTTCAGCTCAAGAGTCAAGTCAGGTAAGCCAGCTCCTAAAACAACCAAGTAGCTCAAGATAACCAAGCAAACTACAGACAATCATTCTGTGTTGACTCCGTTTCATCGTAGCACTCTGTTTAACCATAACCCGAAATTAGATAGTCATAATCGAAGTAAAAAAGTTACAAACAGAGAGCTACTCACATTGCTACTCGAGAAATTCAATGTAATATTATAGAGAAAAACTACTCTTTTTTATTTGGCACCGGGTGTCGGGAACAGTGTCCCAACTGATCCCGGATACACAGGCCCCCTCGATAAGGAGCTTTCTGTAAGTGCACATAATTTAAGCTGAAAATCCCCTAGTCCGATGACCCAAGAGATAATTTGCATCCAAGAAGATTTGTTAGACCTAGGGGAGCACGCCCCAAGTCTTTACCACTTGAGCCCCCCTAGGGGTTATTATAGAGAAAAAACCATGAGCTAGAACATTTTGTTTAAGTAGGCAAGGAAGGGCTAGGTGTCATTGAATTGACCAGAGGAAGAGAGAGAAGATTGCTTAAAGTGGAAGGTGGCTGGCTGGGTTACGCATAAGAGTTTACTGCAACGGAGATTGCTGCCACTGCTTGCTGGGCAATGAGTCGACGTGCGCTGGGACTTTGCTGCCTCGAAAGTATCAACAAGTTTACGGTTAAACTGAACACAGAGAGAGAGAGAGATAGAAGAAATCACCTTACCGTGGAGTGGCGTCGTGGTCCTCGTCGGAGGTCGCCTTGAACTGGAGCAAGCTCCCTTGTGGCTGGCCGTTGGAAGCTGAGGGGTATGGCTAAGGCCAACCGAGAACAAATGCCGTGAGAAAAATTAGGGTTAAGTGAATCTGATTTATGAAATGAACAAAGAGGGAAGAGAGAGAGAGAGGGTCCCCTGTTTACCATACAAGCGACCTTATGAAAATACCGTAACTTTTTAACAATACTGAAATCGCGTAGCAATATTTACATAATTTTTTTATTAAAAAAATTTTAAAAGAAAAAAAAAAGTTTTCTATCTTACAAAAATCATTTTCATCGTTTTTAATTCACACTATTTCATTAAAAAGATGTCTTATATTTAACATCAGTGCATGTTTGAGACGCGAAATCGCTTGGAAAAATACTTTTCTTTTTTTAAAACATCTACAACAAGGCCAGTATGTTTAATCGGGGTGTAAAAAAATCGAAAAATCTGTTGACTGAATCAATAAATTTGGTCCGGTTTGTAAACAGTTTGGTGTGGTACCAATTTTTAAGAATCGAAATAGATCTTCAATCAATATGGTATCAATTTTCATACTTTGAAAATCGGTTTAAACTGAACTGAACCGAAATATATTATAATTTTTTATACTATATATCATTTTTTATATATATTATATGTTAAATCGACAATTAATATAACATAAAATTCTAATTTTATTATTCAAGTCTATTGATCTTATAACATAAAATTAATATAACATATGATATAACATAAAATTACTCTTATAATTTTTAATATAACATTTGATATAACATATCAATTTTAGTTTTAATTAATATTAAGTTATTAATATAAACTTACTTTTGATATATATAAATATATATAAAGGATAAATACATTTTTGGTATAATAAATTATAATATATATATATATTCTTTTTGTAAGTACACTTTTACACATTTAATCATATATGCTCATATAAAAAGTCTAAAACTTATATAGACTATAGTTAAATTTAATATTATACTAATATGTGTTAATTATTATAAAATAATGTACTTAGACTATAGTATAAAAAAGACTAATAGTTTAGTATATGTAAATATCATATTATTACTAATATAGATAATTCGAAAAATTGAAAAAATCAAATCAGACCAGACTGAAATAGGAAAAATCAAAAGTTTCGATTTTTGTAGTAAATCGGTTCTTAAATTTTTAAAACCAGTATATACCGATTCGGTTATAAAAAACTGAACCGAACTAGACCGGTTAGAGCATTGACATTGGTTTATCTATATACAAATATAAACACATATTTAGCTAATTAGACCAATAAATTTACTACATTGGATTATGCATGTGTAATTATTTGGTTGCTACGAACGGTACTACTACATCTTTGTAGATGGACTAATCACTCTTGAAATTGTATTTTATTACTTTTTTCTCTCTCCTCTCTCTCTCTCTCTCTACCCAACGGGATTATTTTGCCTCTCAACCTTAACCTTCATCTTCTCCCTCCCTCGACACTCAACAGAACTCTTTCTCTCTCAAAAACTCGTGCAGCTCTCTCTCTCGACGACTCTCAACGAATCTCGTGACGACAAATGTATGATTTTCTCCCTCTATTCTCTATTTCTTCATTCTCTCTCTTTGGCCGAGTGAAGGTTCCCTATTTCTCCCACCCAAAACTCTTGATCATGTGATGATTTCCAAGGATGCGATCTCCCACGAGGACGTTGCACTTCCTCCATTACGTCGTTATTTATCACCATTGCCACTACACTTGCTTGGTGTTTTTTGTATTGACTAGTTAGATTAGGTTTCGATTTTTTGTTTTTGGTTTTAGATTAGGCATGTGATTTTATGATTTCATATGAGTAAGCATGGGACTATGACTAAGCTTTCCTGAGTTGCTGAAAGTTTTCCTTTCGCAATACCTTGGTCAAATTTTTGATTTGCTTCTCTCAAATGAAATGGTTTTTATTCATGTAATGTGTCTAGTGCTACTATGATAAATAGAATGCTTTGCCATTGCTATGGCTTGTCTGTTGTCACATTACATGATTATCGTAGCCTTCTCTTGCTTGAGAATGATAGATCTAACTTAATAGCTCTTAAAAAGAGGATAAATGATATGAAAGTTATGAAATTGGATATTGATTTCATCAATTATGTGCAGCAAAAGTTTTTCTATAATTCTCAAATGGAAATCATTGAGGAACAAAGGAATAAGGTCATATCATTTTTAAGCCGTCAGGAGTGGAGAGCATGACGAAGAAAGTGATGCATTTCAATAATCACTGTGAGTTAGTAAGGAAAATTCAATTAATCTTCAATTGACCTCATTCAAAATATTCATAATCATCTCTACATGAAAAAAAATTATGTCAAAAATATAATTAATTGAAATGACTATATGAAAATATTCTTCAAATATGAATCTTACCAGTATCTAACTTTTAGCTTTCCGTATTTTCCATTACATCTTGAGAGTCATAATTAACTAAAGGAGCCATCAACCAATTTTGTGTGCAGATAAGAGCTTCAACTGTTGCAGGGGCCAATGAGTTACGGAATTAATCAAAGACACGACCTCTAAAGCTAAATGTCAACTCGGAAGCAACAGTAAATATGAGAATAACTAACACATCTCGAGCTATATTGGCAAGGATCAGAAAATTGATTGAATTCATCTTCCACCACATTAAAATATCAAAGTTGGGTGTCAATCCTTCAAGGCTCCCTATAAAATATCGATCCAACTCTGATTTGGACTCTACGACACCCTTTGATGCTTGATACTGCCGATACCTACTATAAATATCCTCCGCATTATAAGACGTTGTGTTGTTTTGACTCTCACCAACACTTGAACCTATATTGAATTTTGAATATTGTTTATACATCCGCTAAATCATCCTCCTTAACCTTGTAACAAGTTCGAACACTCACTCATGGCCAAGAAAATCTGTAAACCAAAACTCCAAAACTTCCAACTTGGCACACGGATCAAGCATAGCCATAATAAACAAGATTTTGTTTACTTTCTCAAATCCCCCCAATACTTGTCATAAATCAACAGCATCCTCTTCGACATAGTTTTCAACGTATCATCATCACCCATAGAAAGTTTGATCAAATGGTTATAGATTGAATCTATTTCTCCGATGAACAAATGTGAAGTTGCATAAGTTGAGCCAGAAATCCGCAAGGTGATATCGTAAAAAAATCTTCAAAAATTGTACAAAAATCTTGACGATTTTTCCAATCATCTAAAGTTGGTGGTCCTTCTCCAACTTCACGTAAACGCAGACCAAACTGATTGTCTTCATCTTGCATCACCTCAAAAGCCGCATAATAATTGAGAGCCGCACTCAACATCAAATATGTTGAGTTCCACCTGGTTGGAACATCAAGAGAAAGAAGCACACCACCCAAAATATTTTGTCTCTCCGCACATAACTTGAAATTTTCAAGTCTTGCAGGGGAAGACTTCACATATTTCACTGCATTTCGAATCTTCACAATTGATCTATCAATTTCTTTCAAGCCATCATGGACAATAAGATTCAAAATATGTGCACAACATCTTATGTGCATAAGGTCATTGTCTAGTTCCATACAATCTCTAGTTTTGGTAATCTTCCTCAAATAATCAATGACAGTAGTATTAGATGATGCATTGTCTACTGTGATTGTAAATACCTTCTTCATGCTCCATTTAAGTATAGATGGCTCGATCTCTCTTCCTATTGTTGTCCCTTTATGATTAGGAACTTTCATAAAACCTATAATTCTTTTCTACAAAACCTAATCATCATCAATAAAATGGGATGTTATGCATATATAGTTAAGATTTTGCACTGATGTTTACATGTTAGTAGTGATGCAATTCTTATAATTGGATGCCATGAATATGTCCTTTAACTTGTCTTTTTCTGACAAGTACATTTTCATACAATCTCGCATAATAGTAATGCGAGAGGGGATTGGAAATCTAGGCTCAACTGCAGCCATAAAGTCCTTAAATCCTTGTTTTTCTACAAATCTAAATAGTAGCTCATCCACAATTATCATCTTAACTACTACCAACCTTATTTTCTACTCATTATAGTTGGCAAGTCCAAAACTAGGACTGCTAGATGTACCATCCACCCCATCCCTCCTAGGTCCAGTCGTTTTTTATTTGGGATTATCCCTTCCAATCCCAATCTCAATAAAGGCCTTACATGTGTCAATATAGTATCTCAAGAATGAAATACCTTGTTTTTTAGAATGACATAATAAAGTCTTACCACAATAATTACATGCATCTCTTTGGTCATTGGGATCCTCATTCTCAATCTTAGAAAAATGAAGCCATACATTAAATCTACCCCGAGATCTTTTGATAGGAGGACGAACATGAGAAAGAGTAGTTGTAAGGAGAGAGCTATCCAAATGAATTACACCAGGGATTGATTCAGACCCTAACAAAGGCACAATAGCAGTAGGCTTCATAACTGCAATTTGAGATAAAGAAAGCGTCATTAATATATATATATATATATATCAATATATATCACATGTGTCAATATATATATATATATATATATATATATATATGATCAGGTATCATGATTCCCAAGAAGCAAGACTTTACAATATAAGAAGATAAGGTTGTAATCCAATACCACAAGCCAGCCGCATATTTTTGTTATCAATTCCATGACAAAAAAGGAAAAAGAAAAATAAAAGAAAAAGAAAAATAAAGACTTCTACGTCATTGAATTCAAATACTAGTCCCTTTATATGGTAGAGCTCTGTTGGAGACATGAATAATGAAGATTAAAAAACTGGAATATCAATAAACCAGAATATTGGTTCTAGATCAAAGTCTTCTCCGTTTTATCTGTTGTAGATAATCAGACTCAGCCCATTATAAAGTTGATGGGGTTGTGGTTAAGGTTAACAACCAAGTTTGAGTTGAATTTTTACAAACAATCAATTAGTATATTAAGTGGGAAATTGGGAATTGCACAAAGTTTGGCACAAACAATAATCATATTCATATGCTTAGAATTTAAGCTCATTGTATCATGTACCTTCATCATGACTGTTGGTGTACATAGGACATGACCAGTTAGGTGAGTATGGTCAATTTTACAGGCCTCAAGTGAATAAATTTATGGAGTAGGAATATGGGCAAAGGCCTAACAGAGCCAAGACTCATCTAAAGTATGCACGTAATGGAATTAAGCAGAAAAACTACAGGGTGCTTGACAACATTGTTCTTCAGTGTGAACACATTATAAAGACAACATATACTCAAATCATGAACGCGCATATCAATCAGAAAGAAAAAGAAATAAACCCAATCTTTAGAATAAACCAAAAAGGTGTACCCTGATTATAAATTGTAAACTTGTGGAATAAAGACCATAAAACTTCCTTTAGTTCTTTTAATTTTCTTCTTCCATTTTAATTTGGTAACATAAAACAAAGGAGCAACGAATAGGGCTTAAATTTATAAACATACTCAAATCGACAATCATCACTACAAAGAAAAAAATGTAGGACAACATCAGGAACAGTCGATATCAGTTGCAAAAAAATTAAGGAGACCAAAAAATAAAATAGATAAATCGGAAAGCCTAGGAATCGGAAACCCATGATACCCAAAAGTTCAACAACCAAGATAAACCCAAACTCAAGAACCCTAACGGTTCAAATCATCCATACCTTCTGTCCGAGAGAGAGATTGAGACACCGAGAGTGAGAACTGAGAGGGCTGAATGCGAGAGGGCTGAGTCTGGAAGAAAGAAATTGATAAAATAAAAACAGTGTCGTTCGCTTATCGGGTATTAACCGATTTAGTCGACTGATTTCGGAAGTCAAACGGAATTTTTCCGTTCCGCACCCGTTTCATTTCGAGTCGGGTAATTCGGAATATTTGGATCGGGTCAAGTTTAAATTTACACCCATAATATATCGTACATAGTTGTATGCTTGGTTTTGGTTTATTTTTATTGGTGGTGGACTTGTTGGTACATTCATGTAAGGTGATTTTGTAATTATTTTTTACTATGTGGTGACATATTTTTTTACTTGCTTGTGGGTCGGTTGGGTATTGTTTTTTGTACTGCACTTCCTGAGTTTTTATTGTATTGACTTGTTGGAGTTATTGGTGGAGTTGCGGGTTGTTGGTTCCATGAATCATTGCTGGTGATTTTGTTGGTTGTTGGTTCCATGAATTATTGCTTCTTGTTGTTTGCTCTTTGACCAATTGATGAAAATTTTTGTATCACACACACACACACACACACACACATATATATATATATATATACATGTAATATAGTGGAATGACTTTGATTTTGATACATGAGATTTGTATTGTAGACAACGTTCTAAAATTTGTATTAAGTTGATGAGTTTGTATCAAAATCAACTTTCTGGAATTTATATTAAGTTAATTTTGATACATGAAATTTGTATTAAGTTGATGATACAGAGTGTTGGCAGCATAGGTTAATATTTGTTGATGAAATTGGTGTATATTTGTTGATGTTCAATTTTAAGACAGTACAATTGTTTATGTAGTGGGTGTTAATTGTAAAATATTAAAAAAAATAATTTGAGGAAAAAAATTAATAATAAAAAAAATGATATTTTATTATTATTTTGGCTCAAAGATGCATGATCTAATGTGAGAGTTTTTCTTGAATGACCAAGAAAATCTCCAAAACATGTGATTTTACATTTGTTTATAGATAAACCAATTTCAATGCTTTTACACCCATAATGTTCAACTAATCGATATTGTGCACTATCTAGGACTTGTATTTTCTTAGTTATCTTGGATATTTGGAATATCTTGTTACTACGTCAATAGTAATGAAATGGTATATAAATAATAATAAAATTGTTTGAATTAAGATGTTTTATTAAATTTTGAGAGATGAGAGAGAAAAATTAAATACATTTGCCCAAGCCAAGAATTGTTTTGAAGAAGATATTGAGCAGTTTTGAGTCCATCAATGGTTTTGAGTCCAATATTTTGGTGGGTTTAGTATGGTTATTTCAGTCTAGTATTTAGTGGATTTGTACTTGTTTGGTTTTCGAGAAACTGTAAAGGGGAAGGAAGCGGTAATGTCAATATTTTTCTTGTTTATAATATTTTTCTTTGTTTTCTTTTAATCTCAGCATTCCTGTAGAGATTAGCATGATAAAAATTGTAGATAAGATTGAGAGTTGAAGTTTGATTAGGGGGAAATAATTGGTATTCAATTAAAAAATAAAATGGGTGCAAGGCTCCTCTACCCAGATGAAGAAGAAAATCCTTCAATATTTTCAATTTTATATTAAAAATAAAAAATAAAATTATAAAACATAAAAATCGGATCATACGGGTTCAACCCAATTTTATTTTAGACGGGTCGGGCACAAAACCGATTATGATAAGTCGGGTTGCAGGCCTAAGTCCACCTATTTAACTATAATAAAGTACTAAATCAAAAGGATAATAACATTTTCTCCAAGTTAAAACTGAAATCTAAAACATAAATCATAACATATCCCAACCTTCACTCACTATCTCGGTCGTCTATATGACTCGGTTGTTCCTCCCCATACTCTCCAGCTCCTAAGGATTAACAATTAAATCTATGGTTCGACATTTTGGCACCATAATGCGATTACGGCGGTGATATTGAAAATCTCAACAAGTATGTTATGAAACATTAATATGTGACTGCATACGGGTTCGTACTTCCCATAATTTTATAAAAATTAACGATAATGTAAATTATTGACGTAATAATCAGGAGAAGTACATAACAAATGATAAGAACCCATAAGGATTCTTAACAAGAAAAAGAAATCGCAATGTATTTTAAATTGGATCTAATAATTTGAGGAATCAGAAAACCTCTAGATTTGGCAAATGCCCATGTAATCCATTCATAATGTAATTTGTAGAACATTCTACAGTACTAATAATCTAGAAGCATAACTGACTGACAGGGAAAAGTTGATAATACTCTTACTGGGCTAAGACACTACATATTATACTAAGGCTAGTTTCTACCATTAACATAAGCCCATACAATTAACCCATTACTACTTCACTCTCGGCACACAACCCATAGCCCACGACACAACTGTAACCCTAACACAAGTGATCAACAAGTCATCTGAGAACCAAATCTTCAGTTCTTCATTTCATATGCTCGAAGGTAGGGACAAAACCCTAGGTCCATAACAACTGCCTCTCCCTCAGAAGACCTTGCTCACAAGGCGAGATACTGCTGGTGTAGGTGCTTGATTAGACCGAATTCTCCTCAGGTTCTCCCTTCCATTTCACTTGCAGCTCAATTAAGGTTGTTTTTTGTATTTTGACATTCTACTTTGCGGGATTTGCTCTGTCTCATCGCGCAAAGCTCCATGAGGGTCAACTAGTGGCAACCCTAGTGTGACTACTACCGATGGTCCCATGTGCTTTTTGAGACACGGTACGTGGAACATGGGGTGGACCATGGAGCATTCCAGCAACTCTAGCTTGTAAGCCACTATCCCAATCCATTGTACTACCTTGAAGGGACCAAAGAATCGAGGATAAAGCTTTGAGCTTTAGCGGCACGCAACACTGAGTTGTCTGTATTTCGGGAGTCTGAGGTATACCATGTCCCCTTCCACAAATTCTCGCATATTATGCTTGAGATCATACTGCTTTTTTATTGTTGGTTGGGCTACTATTAAGTTTTTTCTTAGGATAGCTAAGATCTTGTCTTTGGTCTTGCTCTGAAAATCAACCTCTGCATTTAGAGTAGTGATGGCCACATACTATAGGAGAGTGGGTGGGGAGAACCCGTAAAGTGGCTCGAAGGGGATAAGCTTAGTGGGAGAGTGGAGGTTAGTGTTGTACCACCATTCTGCCCATGGCAACCAAGCCACCCATTCCTTTGGACGATGGCTTACAAAGCATCTGAGGTATTGTTGAATACCTCGGTTCACCACCTTTATCTATCCATCAGACTGGGGGTGATAGGCAAAATTGTATGCTAGTTGGGTCCCATGTAACCTGAACAGCTCCTTCCAAAATGAGCTTGTGAAGGTGACATCCCTATCAGAGAAAATACTGGAAGGCATGCCGTGTAGTTTGAAGACATGTAAAATGAAAAGTTTGGCCACTATGGCTACTGTGTAGGGGTGAGAGAGAGGAACAAAGTGGGCATACTTTGTGAGACGATCCACCACCACCAAAACCACTGTAAACCCCTTGGATGGAGGTTGGGACTCGATGAAATCCATTGAAATGTTTGTCCAGCTCCTAGAGGGAATGGGAAGAGACTATAGTAAATCAGTAGGGTGCAAATTTTCAGACTTGCACTTCTAACAAGTGGGACACACCCTAATATAAGATTTGATATCCTTCTTCATCCATGCATAGTAAAAATCAGCTTTGGCCCTATGAAGGAATTTTTGATAGCCAGCATGTCCCCCATAGGGGCTTTAATGCAAATACTGTAGAACCTGTGACTTGAAGGAAAAATTCTTAGGCAAATAAACTCAATAATAGACCATTAACTAAAGAAAACTTTTGGTTCGAATATTGTCCCTGCTGCAGTTTCTGACACAACTCCTTAAGCTCCAAATCAGTCTTATATGAGGTTCTCAAGCCTTGTAGCCACATAGGAGCCAACACAGAAATTCCAGCCAAAGAAACCCCTCCCTCTATCCTGGGTTGTCTAGACAAGGCATCTACATCTTTGTTTTTCCTTCCCTTCTTGTACTCAGTAGTGAACTCATAACCCAACAGTTTGCTAATCCATTTTGGCTGGGATGGGGTGCCAATTTTCTACTCTAGCATAAACTTAGCTCTGTTGGTCAATCCTCACAGTGAAAACCATGCCCAAAAGATAGGGCTTCCATTTTTCTACTACATATAAAAGGGCCAGTAGTTCTTTTTCATAATATATCATCCATTCTAACAACAATCCATATCAGCATAGCATATATAGTCATTCGCAATCATATCATCAAAATTTATAGAGGTTTATGAAAAGAGGCTAAAATTGAATCGGCTCATAGCATAACGTAAGTAAACATCACATTTTTCATGCAAAAACTGAGTATTTACAGCACACATAAAGGTATTATACTACTTACCTCTTAGCACTCCTTCCACAATCTCACGTCGTAACTCGTGACCTATACGAGGCACTAATCATCACTAACTACAAAAACGTGTCGTAACATTCTAATTACTTAGAATCATTCACTAGAGATTCTTTAATAACTATTTCGTTATACTAGGATTAATAGATAGTAACATTATTTAAAATTCATAACATATTCCTTGATTTCTTATTTAAAGTATAACATAATAATTTTATTAAAATCAAACTAAAAATAGATAATGAGACTATTAACTAAAATAATAGGCTTAATAGTATACTTTAAATACCTTAAATATTTTCTATAAGAATGAAGTCTATGGGCTCATATTTATTTAAGTAAAACTTTGGGCTAACATAAATTCCATCCCAGCCTCAATGGTGAGATGTGGTTGGTGTTTTGGGTGAGAGAAGTGAAGCAAGGTTTGAGAGGGAGTAAAAAAAGTTCGGTCAACTGCTCGAAGGAGATTTTTGTGAGAGGAAATGAATTACAAACTGAGAGTGAGAGAGAGGATGTGCTTCATGTCTTCCTTGGCCTTCACATGTGCTTCATGTAAGACAATTATACACAAGGGAGGAGAGTGATTTGGTATGATTGGAGAGCTAGAGAGGCAATGTTTAGAGGCCTTGGGCTTGGGGTGCAGTAGGTGGCAGTGGGGTAGGGCCATGTGAATTGTAAGAGGTTTGTAGAGGGCACATGGAGTGATATGGTGTGGAAAAGTTCATACGCATATTAGGAATATCTAAAGTTGCTAAGTAGTAATTTAATGGGTGCCACGTCATCACACTTTATTTTAGTTAAAGCTTAAGGGTTCCTTTGAACACTTTAAAATATTTCAGAATATTTGTGAATAATAATAAAATTATTTATGAATAATAGTGAAGTAATTTTAGTTAAGATATTTTATTGGATTTTGTTAAATAAGAGAAAAAGTTGAATAAAAAATAGTATAAAGTAAACAAAATTCTTTGAATACTATTTTTTAATATTATTTTTATTTTGAAATCAAAAAAAGTTAGCATTGTTTTTTGTGTTTTAAACTTTTATTTGAAAATTTAGAAAAATTGTAATAACTAGGTAATGATTAGATGAAAAAGTTAAAAATTTGAAATTAAAAAATATTTTGTAAATGAGTGATATTTGGGAAGGAAATATCTGATAATGCTTCTATATCCAAACTAGTCTTAAATGCCTTAAATACGACTAAACCACCTTAATTATTTTTGTTCAAAATTATTCCTATTTGTAGATATGATTTTTCTAAACTTTCATCTCTATTGGTTTTCATATGCAATTCAAATTTAAGCTTACCTCAATTGTCACATTTTAATTAGAGAGGTCTACTAATCTATCTCCAAATACTCTGTTCTTTCTTAACTACCCATTGAGGGGAGGTGGGGAGGGGCATTAACCTCTTCCTTCCCCTTCCACCGCCTTGCCTATGTTGTTTGTAAAATATTTTTTTTCCTTTAGTTTTGTTTAAGTATTATGAAGGCTTGTCCATCGTGTTCTTGATGTCTCTGGCCTAGCTGCATGTGCACCACCCACAGAACTTTATAAGGCTGGAGGAGTTGTGATCCAAGATGACAAGCACGGGAGGCTCACATGCAACGAGCCTTCTCCATCCTTGAGCCCAATGACCTCTTTCATACTCTCTAAATCCTAACCCAAAGACCCCAACCCATTCTCCTTCACCAACATGAAACCCTAACCCTAAGACCCTTCGCCATATAATAGCAACTCCTTCACCGTCCCTTCTCCTTCCCTAAGCCCAGCTACCTCCTTTAGGGAACACCAAACTACCATAGAGGCATATAATTTAGTCCCAAACTCCTTCAAGGACCAGAGATGGTGAGGCTCACTGTCGATTTGGAAAATCCCTCATTTTTTTCAATGCCATTAAGGTGACAAACAAGGGCTTCTTGCGTGGTTGCATGTATGGCTACCGTCGAGGGTCGACAGGGCCCTTGGACATCGGCAGGGGGTCTCGGACGTTTGCCGAACTGGTTTCGAAAAACCCTCAAGCTATTCCTGAGGTGAGCATTCCGTTTTGTCAATCGAAAATTGTCGATGTTGAAGTTTTTGTTCAATTTTCCAAGGAAGAATTGGAAAGCTCGGCGGTTCAGTTTAAATTTGCTCTTGTATTGAAGTTTTTACGTCAAAGACCATTGCTGGATAGGATTCGGACGTTCATACATGGGCGTTGGGGGTTGGTGAATCAACCAGTTGTATCTGCTATGAGGAAGCCTAGTCATGTTTTTGTGCGGCTCTCTAATGAGGAGGACTTTATTAAAGCTTTGTCTAGGGAGAGTTGTGATGTTGATGGCGTTGGTTATAGGCCATTCCAATGGACGGTTGATTTCAACGAGGATTCAGAACCAGCCTTGGTTTCAGTATGGATTACGTTACCTGGTCAGCCGCCAAACTTTTATCATGAGGCTTTTTTGAAGAACATTTCGGCACCGATTGGTGTGTTTCTGCGTAGGGATAACGCTACTCGTTGCGAGAATGGACGAGGCCAGACTTTGTGTTCTGATGAATATCTCTCGGGCTCCGATAACATCCTTTTGGATAGGCACTCCAAAGAATCCCAACAGTTTTCTACAAGAGATAATATACGAGACTCTACCGGCTTTCTGTTCTAAATGCAAGGTGCAAGGGCATAATCTATTGATGAAAGTCGATATTGCTAAGGCATATGATACAATTGATTGGAAGTTCTTATCCCATGTGTTAAGTTCTTTTGGTTTTTCGGCAAAAGTTTGTCAATTGATCCTCCAATGTGTTACTACGCCATGGTATTCGATGGTTATGAATGAGACGGCTAAAGGATATTTCAAGAGTGGTAAGGGGTTACGTCAAGGGGACCCTCTTTCTCCATACTTGTTCATTCTTGTGGATGAAGTTTTCTCTCGGCTTCTTAAACAAGGTTTCGTGGGGGGAAAGATCGGCGGTTTCACGCAGCCAAGAAATGGGCCATTTATTTCTCATTTACTCTATGTGGATGATATGGTGATTTTTACAAATGGGAGTAAACAATATGTTCAAGAAATCAAAGCTACTCTTGGTTTATATGCCTCGTGGTCGGAACAAAAAGTGAACGTGTCAAAGTCATCAATTTTCTTCTTTAAAAAATTCAGGTCCGTAGGCGGCGTAAATTGTTGGATCTAATGGGATTCTCGGAATGAAAATTTCCGGTTAGGTATTTAGGGGTGCCAATTATATATGGGAGAATGAAGGGAATTTATTTTGAGGAGTTGGTGCAACGTATTCGGCAAAGGATAGAAGGGTGGAAAGTTAAGTTCCTTTCTTCGGGCGCTCGGCTGATTTTATTGAGAAATGTTCTATCAAGTATGCGGTACATTTGTTGGCAGTCACTAAGGTGCCAAAATCAATTATTGCAACGCTACATAGATTGTTTAGTTCCTTCTTCTGGGGCTCGGTTGATGGTAAATCTAAAAGAAAATGGGTGAGATGGGACAACATTTGTAAACCAGTTGGTTGAGGAATTTACTGGATGTCCAAAAGTCTTTGCATTTGACGTTTGCATGGAATCTGATTAATAAGGAATCATTGTGGACAAGGTATTTCAAGTCCAAATATGTGAAAGGGCAACATATTTCTCTCGTGTCACAATCGAGGGGCACTTGCTTTTGGAGGATGGTGATGCATGAAGTGCAGTTTGTACTAAAGAATTCTAAATGGCTGGTCAGGGAAGGCCATCTTTCTTTTTGATGGGACAAATGGATGGACTCTAGTCCACTATGTGACCATTAGAGGGTTGTGGCAGATCTGAATTTAATTGTGAAAGACTGTATGGAAGGAAATCGATGGGATGTGGATGTTTTAAGGCAACTAGTAGGGCAAGAAAAACAGGAGCTAATTGTTTCAACGGTTCCTGGAATAAGAGCTGGAAATGATAAACTAGTTTGGTTGGGAACATCGGATGGGTGTTTTACAACAAAGAATGCGTGGAGCCTTGTTCGTGAGGTGGCTCCGAAATCTCAATGGTCTGAGTGGCTCTGGCATGCGGCATTACCAAAGAAGCTTTCGGTGCTAATGTGGAAAGCTCTGTCCCAAAGTCTTAGTGTGGATGAAAGTATCAGGTGGCTTGGGATTCTGATGGTGTCTAGTTGCGAGTGTTGTCCACGGGGGCATTGGAGGATTTGAATCATGTTCTTTATGGGGGAGAGATAGCTACGGCTATTTGGAAATTTTGCTCTCATGTTCTAGGTGTCCCATACGTAGTTAACAGGTCATGGAGAGGAACGGTTGAGGCTTGGTTTAGACGCTCAGCGAGGTCGTCGACGGTTGGGAATTTACTTGGTTTAATCTCGAGTATCATAACGTGGAGGTTGTGGTGTTGGAGATGTTCGGCCAGAATGGAGGGAAAGAAGGACTCAATTGGTGTGCTGTGGAGGTCTATCAAATTTTGGATCAACTAGGTTGGTTTAAAAATAAAGGAGAGCTATCGATTGGGACGGAGGGACATCCAAGTCCTTACGTTATTGCAGCTGCCGATTAAGATAAGAAATAAGGGAAGAGTCAGAGTAGTTTCTTGGCATAAACCAGTTACTGGTTGGGTCAAATTGAATACTGATGGAAGTTGTTTACAAAATCCAGGTGAGTTGGGCACCGGTGGTATACTGCGAGATGAACATGGCAACATGAAGTTTGCGTTTGCTGCTCGTTTGGGCAGGGGGACTGATACGCAGGCGGAGATTCAGGCTTTACTAATGGGTTTATGTAAATGTCGTGCTTTGGGTGTTGATAACATTATTCTGGAGCTTGATTCTTTATTGGTGGTCAATTGGCCGAAAGATGGGAAGTGTAGTTTATGGTATCTTGAGGATTTTTGGGAGGAAATTAGTGGGATTTTATCAAGAATAAATTTCCAATTTCAACTTGTGTTCAGGGAAGGAAATATGGCAGTAGATTTTTCTCACTAGGATGGGAAGTAGTGGATGTAATGAAGAATGGTTTTCACTAGAGGACATTCCAATTTCGCTTAAGGGAATACTTCGGACTGATCGCAGCGGCTTACCTTATTTGCGTAAGTCTAAGAAAGTTGGGTGAGGTTCACCGAGTTGGTTTTTGTTGATTGAGTTATTTCTGATTTTATTTGTTAGCAGTCTAGTTGTGTATAAGGTATTCCTTCGCCAAAAGTGAGGGCTCTTTAATAAAATGGAGAGGGGGTCACTCTTGGACATGTGACCTTCGACTCTTAAAAAAAAACAAAAACAAAAACAAAAAAAAGGAGGCTCACGTGCCGCTAGGGTGGCTCAATACAAATTGATCAGGCCTAAAACAAAATTTAAATGAATCATTTGTAATTATAATACAATAAAATATAAATTATTATATGGAATATTTTTAAAATTTTCAATAAAATGAGATTTTATTTAAAATCTTTAAATAATTTTTTTTAAATTTATATTTAATACAACAACTTAAAATGTGGCCTCAATGCAAATTTTGTTTCTCAATTTAGCAAGATCTTACAAAATTTATTGAAAATATAAATAATTTATTGTATTAAATATTAAATTTCGTATTATGGGGCCTTGCACACATTGAAAAATATAAAAATTTTATTTAATAAAATGGTTTTTATTTATTTTTTCAAAAAAAAAAAACCCCTCACTTTTATTTTTAAGGGCCTTGAATGGGGTGGGGGGCTTAGGCAATGGCTTAAATGGCCTTACCATTGAGCCTGCCCTCCATGCCACCATGACATGGTGCCTCTAACGTCGACATGCACTGCTCCACTTGCTTTCTTGGTCTTAGATATTCTAGTTTCCATACAGTCAATCACCTCTTTCCTGTTGGTGCTTGGGTAACATGCCCACACCACCTCGAATGCTGTCAAATGCTTGACCTATTTAGGTCTGGTTTGAATAACAAAGTCCTTACAACTCATCTCATATCATCACATCTCATCTTAATATCCAAACACCACAAACATAAATATTTTTCAATTTCAGATTTTCGACATTTTCATTTAATCATTACCTAATCATTATAACTTTTTCAAACTTCCAAACAAACTACAAAAATTAACTTTTTCAAATCTCAAAACAAAAATTATATGAAAAATTATACTATAATAATATTTTTATTCAACTTTTTTCTCTATTTTCCTAAAACTCCCAAAACATATTAACTAAAACTATATTATTACCATTCACAATCCATTTTACTACTATTCACAGATCATCTTATCTCACATTACTATCCAAACGAGGCCTTAGTTTTACCTACTAACTATCTTAATGCTTGTCTCCAAAACTAGAGTTGACAAACTCCTCTCCTCGCTACAAAAAATGGTGCATCTACCCAATGAAATCTCTATAACAAGTTACAAATGTGCATCCTTTTTTGGGAATGGTTTCCCACCATACCATTTCAAGCAACTCAAAGCGGTGCATAACCTTCTAGATTGTTAAATCAATCATATAGATTGATGCAAAGTATACATATTTGTGACATACAAATTAGATGATTTTGACACTACGTATGGGAGATTGGACATTCCTTTCTACATCTATATTTCTAATTGAAATGAGATATCTAGTAATCTAAATTCTTGATAACGGGGTTAAACTCATACTAGATAGAGTAATGCTATATATAGTCGTGGAGTGTGTAAACGACGTGCAGTTGTTTTGAAAAAGAGTAGGGTCCACTATTAAAAATTATTTTTTTTTCACGTGAGACCCGTATTTATTCACTTTTTTCAAAGTGATTATGCGGCGTTTGCATACTCACAACTACAACTATCATTTATTTTTGTGATATATATATATCACAAAATTGGCAATGACATGTGGATGATATATATATATATATATATATATATATATATATATATATACACACACACAATACTGGCATGGTCAAACTATAATTGGTAGCTAGAAGTAATTGGATATTGCCATAACTGACCATATTTTGGATTTCCAATTTAAGATGATAAAAACTAAACAAATGGCAGGAAAATCTTCCATATTGTAAGAGGTAGCGAGAGCATAGAGAACTCGCGAAGAACAATATCGATAATTTATAGAAAAACACCATTGAGTCATGGTGAATATCGTGCCTAGGATCCCAGACTTGGAAGACGACATTGATGCATAATTAGGGTTATCTCACTGTAGTATGTATTTATTCTTGGTCGGCCTAGCTAGCCCATAAAGGTAAAAGGAATGAATTGCAAAGAGACAGTCAACAAGAATGGAGTCAAGTAGAGCAGAAGAGTCGGAAGTAGCTTAAAAAACATCCTCGCTTTCAACTCATAGGGAGAGAAGTCGGAGGGACCACAAGAAGAACTTGAACCCTAACGTTCAACCCAAAGAATTACCACAACATCTATTATGACTTAAATTATGAGAATGAGTACTCACTATAAGAGATGGCATATTTTGTGACGAAAATTTTGTCCCAAAAAATTTCATTTTCGTCTCAAAAACTTTTTGGAGATCATGAAAAAGTTTCATCTCTAAAAGACTGTCTCAACATCTATTACGGCTTAAATAAGAACGAGTATTATTTTCTACCTTCACATGAAGAGACTCGCTCGAACAAGGAGTATCCCCCACCTTGTATGAATACGAACTACTCCAACGAGTAGAGTACTGTTATAGGCTTAATGTCTAGATCATCCATGGATGTAAATAAAATTTATACCATGGGTCCATGTCTATATAGCACAAAGAAGTGTTATGTCATGATCATGCACGAGCTGAAATGGAAAGAAGAAGGAAGATGTGGCAGTTTTGTTAGTTAAGGATTGTCTGATATGTACTCGTTTTGGGTTTCTATTGTAAAAGTTAGTAGGTTGTATAAGGAATGATGTCGTTCTGTTGATAGAAGAGTTAATATTGTTGTAAACAATGATACGATGTGTTTTGATAAAATTCATATAAGAAGAGCCATGAGTTGAGGCAGAGGCCAACTCTGGATTTGTTGATCATTTCCCTCCAATTCTCTCTCCCTCTCTTCTTCTTGATTTTCTCTCTACTTTCTCTCTCTAATTCTTAGTTCTTAGAGGTTGACTACCACGAAACAATCTGGATATTAGGAGGCTCATTACAATTGGTATCATTTGTCAGTGTGCCATGGTAGAGGGTACACGGTCGTATGCTCAAATTGTGGATTCGGTGAATCATCTTTGGCCGTAGCAGGATAGGCAACAGAAACAGATTGATGATACAATTGCAGTGTTGGTTCAGCAGCAAGAAGCAGCTCGGGTGGATATGGAGACTTAAGATAAAAGATTTTTTGAGTTACTACAACAAATGCAGAAGGTAATGGTCAGACAGCAAGAAACTTTCAAGAAGCTCAGAATCTTGGTCGTAATGGTGATATGAACAAAGGTGTGGGTGAAGTGCTTCATCGTGATGTGGGTGATAGAGGGTTTACAAAGCGTATAAAGCTGGACTTTCCATGGTTTGTGGGTAAGAATCCATCAACTTGGATTTATAAAGCCAACCAGTACTTTCTTTATCATCAAGTACCACCAGGTCAGAGAATCTTTTTGACGTCCTTTCATATGGATGAGGAGGCTCTAATATGGTTTCAAGATGCAAGTAAGGCGGAAACTTTCCATTCTTGGGAAGAATTCACTCAAGCTGTGCAGTTTAGATTTGGATCATCTGCATATGATGATCCAATGGAGGCTCTTACAAGATTGAAACAAGTAAGTTCTGTTACTAATTACAAAGCTGAATTTGAGTTTGTGTCCAATAAAATTAAGGGTGGGTGTTTCGGGAAAAAAAATAAGCTTAGTTGTTTTTTGAGTGGGTTGCGTGATGAAGTTAGATTACATGTGAGGATGTTGAATCCCACTTCCTTGAATGGTGCTTTTGGATTAGCTAAAATCCAATAACAATACATTTGGAGTACAAGGAGATTTTGGAGGAATAATCCTGTTGAATCCCATTAGCAGAGTTCTAAGTGGGGAGTTTCCAAGAATGGTTCTGTGGGATCTCTTTTGGGCGCACCTAAGTCTTTACCTATTGCTAAGCTTCCTTATCAGAAGATTTCTGAAGCTCAAATGCAGGAGAGGAGGAAGAAATGATTGTGCTACTTTTGTGATGATAAATGGCATCAAGGCCATAAATGTGTAAAGCCAAGATTGTATGTGATGGAAGGTATGGAGATTTTTTATAGTTATAATACTGAAGAAATGGATGTGGAGACATGGATTGATAATGCCTTGGAAGGGGATGATGGTTGTGGGAATATCGCTTCTATTTCATTGCAGGCTATAGGGGGTCTCCAAACCCTAAGACAATGAGGGTGGTGGGTCATATTAATAAGAAAAGAGTGGTGATTTTGATTGATACTGGCAGTATGTGGATATCGCAGTAATGTCTCGATGTAATTCGATTGCTGAGATAGAGCCCCCTATTCAAGTAAGAGTGGCCAATGGTGAAATGTTAAGTAGTAAGGGAAATGTCTCAGATGTTGGAATTAATATGCAAGGAACTGTGTTTACAGTTGACTTTTTTGCATTGGATTTGGGAGGTAGTGATGTAGTACTAGAGATTTAGTGGTTGTTGTCTTTAGGTCCTGTGCTTTGGGACTTTGTTCAGTTGAAGATGAATTTTTCATATGAAGGGAATGCAGTTTGCCTTAAAGGCCTTACATACACTACTGAGTTGGTGGATGATAAGGAACTTTCTAGTATTGCAAATGTGGGGTTGAAGGGATTTTGGCTGCAGCTTTTATCTTCTGTTGACAACCAATGTGAGTCTGTAATGCAGGTGGAGATCTCTGAATTGTTGCATAAATACTCTCAGGTTTTTGATGAATCTCACTGGTTACCTCCCAAGAGGTCAAGAGATCATCAGATAATACTAAAAAATGAATCCATATCAGTGAGTATAAGACCCTACAGATACTCCCATGTTTAGAAAACAAAAATTGAGATGATAGTTGCTGACTTATTGAAATCTGGTGTAATTAGACCTAGCCAGTCTCCATTTTCTTCACCAGTTTTGTTAATAAAGAAATTAGATGGGTCGTGGAGAATGTGTATGGATTATGGAGTCTTGAATGAAGCTACTGTCAAAGACAAATATCTCATTCCAGTTGTGGATGAGTTGTTAGATGAGTTGTTTAGATCTACTGTGTTTTCCAAGTTGGACTTGAGATCAGCTTACCACCAAATTCAAATGAAGACTGAGGATATACATAAGACAGCTTTTAGAACACATGAGGGACATTATGAGTTCCTTGTCATGCCTTTTAGACTCACTAATGCTTCCTCCACATTCCAAGCACTTAGGAATGATATGTTCAAGCCATTCTTGAGGTAGTTTGTTATAGTGTTTTTTGATGATATTCTTGTATACAGTAAGGATTGGAAGTCTCATCTGTGTCATTTGGCTACTGTTTTAGAAACTTTGGCAAAAAATTAATTGTTTGCAAAGAAATCCAAATGTCAATTTGCCTGCCCAGAAATTGAATATTTAGGACATTTGTTTTCTAAAGATGGAGTGAGAGTTGATCCCAAGAAGCTTGAGTCTATGATTAGCTATCCAATTCCTAACAATGTCAAGTCCTTGAGAGGTCTTTTAGGGCTAACAAGATATTATAGGAAGTTTATTAAGAGCTATGGTCAGGTAGCAGCTCCTTTAACAACATTATTGAAGAAAGATGCATTTCAGTGGTCTGTGGAAGCAACAGAGGCATTTGAGCAGTTGAAGTAGGTTGTGACTAGTCCCCCAGTTTTGTCCTTCCTAGATTTAACAAAGCAGTTTGTCATTGAATGTGATGCTTGTGGTGTGGGTGTGGGTGCAATTTTGATGCAGGACTAGAAACCAATTGCTTTTTTGAGTTAGGCTCTTAAAGGGAAAAATTGGTCGCTGTCAACTTATGAAAAATAACTTTTGGCTTTGGTGATAGTTGTTAAAAAGTGGAGGGCATACTTGCTTGGTAATGCTTTTAATTTAAAACAGATTATCATACCTTGAAATATCTGTGAGAATAGAAGGTTGGAATAGCAGCTCAGCAAAGGTGGATTTCAAAGTTATTGGGCTATGAGTTTTCGATTGAGTATAAGAAAGGGGTTAAGAATAGGGTGGTTGATGCATTGTCTAGAGAGAAGTCCTTAGATGATTCTTATGCTTCTTGTTATTCTTTCCCTACTCCAACATGGTTGGAGGAATTGAAGCAAGCTTATGTGGTTGATTAGTTGGCACAACAACAGATGAGTTTGTTACAAAGTGGATTACCTTCTACTTCTTCTTTCTCTTTGAAGCATGGCCGTCTATTTAAGAAAGGAAGAATCAATGTGCCAGATTGTCCTGACTTGAAACTTGAGATTTTGCTTTTGTTCATGCTAGTCCCACTGTAGGTCACTCGGGGTTAGGTTTGGATAGTGAGTTGAGATGAGATGAGATGAGTTGAAATGAAAGTTGAAAATTGAAAATTGAATAAAATATTGTTAGAATATTATTTTTTAACATTATTATTGTTTTAGAATTTGAAAAAATTGAATTGTTTATTGTATTTTATGTGAAAATTTGTGAAAGTTGTAATGATGAGATGAGATTACTCTCAATCCAAACTGAGTCTCGGGCTTTCAAAAGTCACTTCAGCGTGCTAGGGGTGATTTTTACTAGCCAGGCTTGAAGAAAGAAGTGAAGCAGTACATCAGGGAATGTGATACTTGTCAGAGAAGCAATGTGGAGAATGTACACCTTGCAGGGTTGTTACAACCCTTGCCAGTGCTTCAGCAGATTTGGACTAACTTGTCCATGGACTTTGTAGAAGGGTTGCCGATTTCAAGGGGGTATTCCTGTATTATGGTGGTTGTAGATAGGTTGTCAAAATACTCCTATTTTATGGCATTGAAGCATCCATTTACAGTTGCAAAGGTAGCTTCTCTATTCTTTGACAATGTATTCAAGTTACATACAGTGCCTCAAACCATTGTTTCTGATAAGGGTTCCACTTTCACAAGTTCCTTTTAGAAGGAATTCTTTAAGTTGCAAGGGGTTACTATCTCTTATTCATCTGCTTATCATCCTCAAAGTGATAGGCAGATTGAAGCTGTTAACAAGTGTGTATGGAACATTTTCTGAGGAGTTTTACAAGTAATAAACCGAGGAAGTGATATGATTGGTTAACATTGGCTGAGTGGTGTTATAATACTACATATCATGTCTCAACCAAGTTGACTCCATATGAGGCAATGCATGGCAAACCTCTAACTGTTACAACAGTACATTCCAGGTTTGACAGCTAATCAAGTAGTGGATGACTTGTTGAAGTCAAGGGATTAGATAAAGATTCTGACTATCCTTAAACTGAATTTGGTAGCTGTTCAGGAAAGAATGAAGCTTCAGTTTGATAAAGGCAGAACTGAGAGAGAATTTGTAGTGGGTGATTGGGTATATCTAAGGCTTCAGCTTACAGACAACATTCCTTGGTAATTAGGCGTAATCTCAAACTTTCTCCAAGGTTTTTTGGGCCATTTCAGATTACTTAAAAGGTTGGACAATTTTCTCATAGGCTTGCTTTGCCTCAGCACACTTCAATCCATCCTATATTTCATGTGTCTTATTTAAAGAGGAAGTTGGGGTAGAATATTTCACCTCTCTCTACATTACCTCCAGTTGATTTGCAATGAGAGTTGTCACCTGAGCCTGTAGCCATTTTATAGTGCAAGAGTAAGAGGGTTAATAATAGAGTAGTGGTAGAAGTGTTGGTGCAGTGGCAAGGAGCTGATATATTGGCAGTTAAGGGAGAAATTTCCTCACCTTGTGGGCAATGTGCTCTGAAGGAGAGGAGTATGTCATGATCATGCAAGAGCTAAAATGGAAAGAAGAAGAAAGATGCGGCAGTTTTGTTGCTTAATGGTTGTCTGATACGTAGTCATTTTGGGTTTCTACTGTAATAGTTAGTAGGTTGTATAAGAGGTACGTTGTCGTTTGAGTTAGTGGCTGTATGAGGAACGATGTCGTTCTGTTGATAGAAAAGTTAATTGTTGTAAATAGTGATACGATGTGTTTTGATAAAATTTATATAAGAAGAACCACGAGTTGGGGCAGTAGCCAACTCTGGATTAGTTGATCATTTCCCTCCAACTCTCTCTCTCTTTTCTTGATTTTCTCTCTCTAATCCTTGGTTCTTGGAGGATGACTACCTCAAAACAATTAGGATACTAGGGGGCTCATTGCATGTTAACACATAAATAAGTTAATAATGAAAACAAGCCTGAGTTCTTGACATCATGCATGCATGTGTACAACTGTACATTAATTTACAAAAAGATCAGATGGTGGCCTAAATCAAACATGCATAATTAGGGCTCATGAATAAATAATGGGGTACCGTCCTTAATTTCTTTTTTTTTAAAAAAAAAAACCTGCATAAATAATATAGTGATCTTCACTTCATTAGTTAATGATACAACCTTAGTTTACATGTAATTACAAAAAGAAAATAAAAACTTAGAACCACATCTATATTCGTTCGTGACCATGATCATATATAGGTAGACATGATGCATACATGTATATATATAAACTAATTTCTTGAGTATGGATTTGAAGTGTGGAGGTTTGATGTGCGAGAAATAAAGCAAAAATTATAAATTTGCATATATTGGAGTAGTTTCGGCAACTTCATGGAAGTTAGGGTTTTAGTACATGCAAACTCCTATGATTGGAACATTCAAGATTAAATGTTTATACATGTATCCGTCTAGATTGATTTATACCTAGGAAACTAACGATATTAAGGGTTGGTTTGATAGATTGAAAATCTAAACTCAACACATGTGAGATCTCGATTTCTGCCATTTAGGTAAAAAAGAAATAATATTTATAGTCGTAAGATGTAGAAGTCTCGTGTACTCTCGTAAAAAAAGGTAAATCTGGGACTCACATAAAAAAATTATTTTTTTAATAGTAAACTCGACTTTTTTCAGAGGGAGTGCGTAGGGTTTGTACATCCTAAAACTACATCTAACATTATTCTAGGTAAAATAGGGTTAACATATGTGTGAACAACATGCTTGGTGCTTAAACACATATAAATATAAATTAGTTACATAGATGAAATAACAAGCTAAGAAGAAAATAAAATTAACGAGCGAATTACACATTAATGTGTATTTGATATAAGTAAATTAAGAAAGAATAAAATTAAAGAATAGATTATTAAAAGCTGATCTAAAATATAAGTTTTGAAAACTTAAGGCGTATCACACTAACAACATATATAAAAGTTATGCCTCAAGTAGCCAAACATGTGACTCAATCCTTAATAAAAGTTAACTTCTTTTACAAATGCATATGTTTGTTGTTTTAATATTTCTATAAACCGATTGCACAGTAGGATTTTCCTTAAAGAAGTTGAGACTATTCTTACATTTGAAGTAATATCATAAAATTGTGAAAATATTTAAGATGATAATGGAATTCAAGAGCCTGTGGTTTGAAATGATCAAGTGAAATCTCTTTAGCCAAACTAATGGCATGTTTGGACAAGGGCATGCTTAGGTAATGAGATAAAATGAAAATTCAATGAATAGTAACACCATGCTCTCCACAATTAAGAAAGACGTTATTTTTTTAAAAAAATTACGGGAACCGGATTATTACTACTAAACCTAATTTAAAAATATATTTATTTATTTTTATTCTAAAGGAAGTGTCAGGTACTAAGATTTCTTATAATACAATCATTTTTTATTAAAAATACTAAAATCATAAAAGAGAATGCGTGAAAACATTTATTAAAATTCTCGAAATCCATGCTATAACATCATAACTTAACATTTGTGTATATGAACTAGGCCACTGTCACGTCTCCTTGGATTAAGTCTCATCCTACAGCTCTACCTTCATAAATATTCTGACATGTGGTGGTTTAAAAATATAAAACAACTAAAATGAGTCGATGACTCAGTAAGAAACATATCAAAATGTAAACATACTCAACATAAGGTTTTTCATAAAATATTTCATGCTAAGAACTTAAAATCATGATTGTTCATACGTATGATATGATATACATGACTTATATTAGTTTATCTTACTTATCATACTAACCTACACACTTAACCTTATGTACAAGGTTGTGCACAGGCCTCCACATCCCGCGGCCGCAATGGGAGCCGTTAATAGTATTTTAGCATACTATGGTGGACTACGCTTACGCCTCTGGCTTGCACGTCTACCCATAAACTGTATTAGTACCATGCATCTAATGGTCATCTTATTAACTGTTTTGAACTTATCTTACATTTGATCTTATAATAGCTTACGTATTTTATGCAATGTGAGATGCATAATACATACATAACTATAATATGCGGAATGAAACATGATAAATGACATGTTTGCAAATATCATGACATGCATGGTACATAAACACTGGCTTCCAAAGGATTGGCTTTAATAATAATATATATAACTAGCTAACGTGTACTAACTCTAATTTATGATCAAGCTACTTATCTCGCAACGTTAATCCAATATTTTCGACATGAAATCGAGCACGTTAACTAGAAGGAGAGAGAAAACGTGAGGGATGTTGTGAGAGGAATGAGACAGTCGACTATTGGCGTGATGAACATGGGACATGCACGGTGCTGGATTGGGTATCTTGAGTTTGGCTGCTTCACTTATAGAGGTTTGAATTTAAAAATATGATCTAGTAGTTCATTCAATATAGGATTGACAGTGATTGAGACTACATAGGAGATTTCAATCAATGATGATTTTAAATTGAAATAAATTTCTAATGGCAGAATTTCAAATTTTAAAAGGAATCTAACTCGTTTTGAAACCCCCCGTTCCTGAGGGTCCGGAGAGTTAACTCATGTCACTTAAAAATTATTTTTCTTCTACATAGTACATACTCTAATTTTTCCCTATCGCACAAAATACTCACATATTTACATCACTTACTCCAGAATAACTATTCTAAGACAATACAAAGTCTTAATATAAACATCAATCTCCCAACAAATCACAACATCAGAACACAACAAGCTTACTAAATGAAAATTTTCAATACCCATATAAACCTTCTATGCTTAAACTATCATTCTTAACTCTTCTCACCCATGCTCCAATCCTTGATCCTCAACTGAAACATTCAAATCATCTGAAAAAGATGGTGGAGATAAGGGGTGAGTTATCAACAACTCAGTAAGCAGAGAACATATACTAGTATGTAAACATGAGCCTTTCCAGAAAGTTCAGTATGTAGAAACAAAAACATTTTATTTTTATATGCAGATCTCATAAAAACATGTTATCAGAAAATCAGAGCGACTTTTCAATCTTTTCATACTCAAAATCAACAATTCAAATTTAAGGATCCATTTCACATTCAGAAACGCTTTGGCATAACATAACTGAACATCTTTATCTTATCATATCATATCATATACCATGTTTAACCCCCGTGGTAGGGTTGTGCTATCCTCGGTGGCCAAACCAGGCAGTATCATGTAGTAAACTTCTCATTTTTCAATCTCGGAGCCCCGAGTGTGCACACATGAAAGAACACGTAAAAAGACCACTTTGTTTCCAAAGTGGGTGCACTCATATCATATCATGGTGGTACCAACCATATCACGTGAACAGTATCATCATATCAGAACCATATTCAGAACAGATAAGTATGCCAAAATTTTATCATATCCATATCCATATCATATCAAAACACGTGCGAAACATATTCATATCATTTCTATTTGATCAAAAACAGATCCAAATCATTTCATATCACATGCATAAAAATTTCAATGATATCATATTCGCTCTTTTGCATATTTCAGAAACATGTCAAATATTGCTCATGTCTACACATTTCATGTCAAAAACATTTCTTTTCTCTTTCATATGTATCTCATGAGGGAATGCAAAACATATACTGAGGTTGTTTTTCACTTTTTCTTTTTAAAACAACATGCACATTTTTATAAACCAACCTCAGTTCATTTCTTTTTATGCAAATCTAGCATAGGAACCTCGCTTACCTGGACGATTTAACTTTTCCAAAATTTTCCTCAAAAATGTCGAGCCGATTATAGATCGTCACCTATAAAAATAATGACGTAATTTCCGTAAGTTTCCAATCAATCACGTATTTCGATATTTAAGCCTAAATTTCAGAAATAACCTATTTTAATTCCTCAAAACTTAAAATCCTCGTAATTCCAAAAATATGTCATCACTTTCTAAAATCATCAATATCCGCCACAACCCACGTCATACACGAAACACCAATATTTTTACCCGAATAGCCAACAAATCTCATAGTCTAAACCAATCATACTAACAACTCCATCACACAATCCAATCAACCCCGTTACTCTTCGGACTCAGTCCGGCAAAACCAATCAGCAAGTTAAATACAGTGTAATGTGCTAGTGCAAAAATACATTAAATTCACGAGAATTCTTAGGAAAATACTTACAGTACTATATAATAATTTTTGGAGGATCACGGAGGCGCAAGAAGTGGAAAAACAGCTGCAGAACAGTGTAAAATATACTGTGGTCGTGGGTCACAGATACCCACTTTTCAACGGGTGCAAACGAAGACCAAAGATTGATAGGGTAGGGCCTAGGGATGTCGGTGAAACTAGTGGTGGTGGTGGTTGGCCGTGGGTGGTAGCGCAAAGGGTGGTTTAAGGCCAAAAATACCCAAAACGGAAATGGAGTTGGATGTGCTTCACCGGTGACGGATCGGAGGTGGGGTTGGGTCCAATGGGTTGCTTGGAGGTCGAGGATGAAGTGGTGAAGAAATGGCGGCCAATGGTGGTGCGACGGCGGCGCTGGAGCTCAAGATGCGCCGCGGCTGGGTGTTGCGCGTAGAGGCTAACGGCGGCGATGGAGGAGTTGAGATTGACAGGGAGTGGTCGCCGGCTGGTGGGGAAGCTGATGGGAGGAGCGGTGTCGCGCACGGCGGCGTTACGGCGGTGGGTTGGGTGGAAAGAGAGAAGCGCACGGGAGAGAGGGAGGAGAGGTCGCGCCGCGCGGGAGAGGAAGCAGGAGAAAAAGAAAAAGAAAGGAAAAGAAGAAAAGAGAAAAAGAGAGGAAAGAGAAAATGGAGGGAAAGAAATGAGGTCCAGTCTTCACCTCTTGGGTCACAAAAATGATCCAACGAAGATGATTTTAAAACAGCAAATCAATTAAAATAATTTAAACGTAATGATACAATGAAAATAAAATAATTAAACCCCACAATCAATTAATTTAAATGTAAAGAATAATTTAAATGTATAACAATAAATAAATATTAAGAAAACATAACAATTTAATTTTTACAATTTAGAGATCATAAAATAAACCATTTAAAATATCCGATAATCTTAAAACAAGAGAATAAATTTTTGAATAAATAATAATAAATCATTCAATAAAAATACACTAAAATACGGGGTGTTACACGTTCAATATATAATAAATGAGATTTAATCTAATTATTGAGCCTAATTAAAACTCCTAATCAACCTCAATAATTCTTTGCTCGTGGGCTTATCCAATATGACCCATTAAATATAATTTAGGTCCAATAAAAATTATCAATATTCCAACATTAGAAATATTGGGTCGGGTCGTTACAATAATAGTGAAATGATTTGTAAATTGTAGTGAAATGGTTTGAATTAATATATTTTATTGAGCTTTAGAAAATGAGAGAGAAAAACTTGAGTAATAATATTATAAATTTAAAATATTGTTTGAATTTAATTTTTTAATATAATTTTTGTTTTGAAATTTGAAAAAGTACTACATTTTCAAACCATTTAAGAGTGAACTGATAATTACTTTTTGTATTTTGTTTAAAAATTTGGAAAAATTGTAATGATTAGATGAAAAAGATATAATTTGAAATTTAAAAGTGTTTTGTATTTGAGTGTTGTTTAGAGAGGAAATTATGAAAACTTTTGAGTGATCTCATCTTTGTGTCTAAGCATAGCCATAAAGTATCTCAAAATTTTGTGAATAGTGAAATAGTTTGAGTGAAGATGTTTTATTGAATTTTGAATTGAAAAGTATTTTGTGTTTAAATGATATTTCATAATGGAATTTTGAGTAATTTTGAAAATCTTAAGAATTTTCATTAGTATCCAAACATGCATCTGAGTACAAAATTTACTTTAGCAACCTTGTTGAAATTATCCAAATGTCCATGTGTCGTAACACAAAGATCTACCAATTCACTAGACAAATTGGTTAGTCATCAATCATACAATTATTTAATAATTAAGCAATAAAATAAAGTAAATAAATTACATAGCATCAATATTGGTAATGAAGGGAAACCTTTTAAAGAACTCCTTAAATATAAAACCTTATGTGGCAGCCAAATGCAGAAAAATCAATTTTATTATTTGAAAATCAATTACAAGCAAGTTTCAATTACAAAACATTTGTCAATTGACACTCATACTTAACCAGACAAACGACCTCTACCGCAGTAGCAGCCAAAACCTATGAAGATTTTCAAATATTGACTTTTCTCTTGGAATTCTAGTGACTTAATCACAATCACTCAATCTCAATTTGGATCAACGATCACACTGTTTGAGAGAAACAGTATGAAAAATTTTCAATGAATTTTCTCACCAAAATATGCACTGGAAAGTGCTCTAAAAAATATTCAAAATTGAATCTCTACAGATCCTAACTAATAGGATTTCTTAAATAAACAATCTAAAAGCAATTTGAATTGTAGTAGGATTCTACTGATGGAGCGCTTTTCTGACGGGATGCTGATACCTATCACTTAATCTTTTCATCAGTAACAGTTTTCCATTCAAACTCTTCTCTAGATAATTACAGAACCATTGGAACTCGATTTTTATACTCACGACTTATCTAAAACATTTCCTAATAACTTTTAGATAAATTCAAAATAGTCATAGATAAAGTCAAAGTGTTTTATATTCATTCAAATTACAAAATAAAAAATAAGATAAACTTTATCATCTTAGTTATCTAATCCTAGCCGAACTCTTGCATTTACGCTTGTAATTGGGTGAAGAATATCATACAACTTTCAAGTCGAATTAAGACTAGGATAAGGAAAATTTGTCAAAAGTTAACTATTTTGTTTGAAAATATCAAAATTAACAAAATCTTGCGAGTGGGTGGGGAAACACTCGGATTTCGGAAGTGGGAGCAAGAATCTAATACCTTCAATAGATAATGCTAGGAAGTAAAATTTTTCTGTATACATGCATGAATAATAATATACTTAAAACTCTTTTATAACTATTTTACAATTAATTTTCAAATAAACAATGAAATCATGCTGCTCGTTGAAAAATAAGTTTTAATATTATAAAATTATGTTTTATTCTAACTAGAGTTGTAAACTAATTATAAGATAGTTGTAATGTTATCATTTTCCTATATGTATAATAATCAGTTGCTTTGACTGTTGTTGTACATGTAACATGGAGCCCTAATTTGATTGCATTTGAAATTGAGATTTGTAGGAGTATATTGTATATTTATCTTTTGCATTTATTTTTAATTTTCGTTATAAGTTGATTATTATTTTCTATTTTTTACTTAGAAATTGTAATGGCAAATTGGCAATTACTTAATTCTAAATGAGAAATAAATAACAAATAATTAAACTCAAAAAACCAATAAACATTTAATTTATTATTTTTATCTTTCTATTTAAATATATACATATTAATATATAAATATGTATTTAAATAAAATAACAAAAATATAAATTATATATTAATATATAATATAAATTATAATATTAATAATATGAAAATAATAAATAACATTTCTCGCAAAAGGGTGTCGTTCACCAGAGTCCAGACAGTCTTCTTATCTCTTTTGAGTTTTTGCTAAGAGCGGTGCTACAATTATTGAAATTGTGTCTCGAATAGAGTTATCGAATAGTGCATTTCAGTTTTTTATTTTTTTATATATTTTTTTAATCATCATAAATATTTAAAAAAAAATAAAAAATTCACAACATCATTAAAAAACACTTGCTTAATTACTAAAAAAAAAAAAAAAAAACTCATTCGTGACACTATCAAAGCATTTCTGTTTTGCTAATTTAGGTCTCTTGGCAAAAAAATACCCTAACCCTACGATGAACATGCAAGTGGACGGTGCGGATGGAAGCGCCGCGACTCGAAAAACTAGTGTACAACACACGCGTTCATGCTAAAACCCTAACCCGGCCTCCTCAAACAACCAAATCCCCCGACCTATATTAAGTGCATTTTGTTCACTTCAACTCCACCTTCCACCGCAACTAGGGTTTTGCAAAAGCCCTTTTGGTTTCTTCTCTCGTCTCCCTCTTTCTCTATCAACAGCTAGCTTTCTCTTCCTTTTCATCCCTAAAATGGGCAAGTCAAGCAAGAAATCGATCCCCAAGGTACGCTTCTCTGCCTTTGTTTTTCGTTTTCTGTAGTCTGTACGTGAGTTTGTTCTGCTCGTATTTAGTTTATCTGTAATTGGTTTCGATTTTCATTTTGTAGGTCGACGCAGCTCCTGCTGTAGTCCCACCGTCTAAGTCTGCCAAAAAAGGTACAGATTTTTTGTAGTGATGATATTTTTTTTTCTGCGTTCTTGTTTGTGTATGGTGGAATTTTATTGTTATGCTCTTACTTATAAAAAAAAAGTTATTGGTATGCGCTTCGATTTTCTTAAATCTTTTCTGTGATATTATTTTAAGAAAGCTTATGTGTTTTCAGTTATTGTTTTGGGTACTGTAAAACTTAACGGGTTTTTATCACTTCTATGGAACTGTGCTGCGTTTTTCAATGAAATTTATTACTTATCGAAAAAAATTAACGCTTTTATTATTTTCTGTCGATCCTAGTCGATCGAATTTCTCTCTCTAACTCAGCTTACTGAGAAAACATAAATTTTCTTATTAATAGTAACGCTTTAGTCTGATACTAATGGTTTGACGCTGAACTGTATGCTAATTATGTTTTGCTTTGTGGAGTTTGTATGGTAGAAACGCTATCTACCTTATGTTTTGGTGATGCATTTCGTGTATCTTTTTTATTTAAAGATTTTGTACATTTGTTATTTTGAATGAGATTTTGATATTCTGGGCTTTTGATGTTATTCAAGACAAGAGGAAAGCTGTAAATGAGTTGGAGAAGCAACTCAGTGCTAAGAGGCAGAAAAGAGATGAAGCTGTAGAGCAGACTGTTCAGAAGCTGAAGAGTGAAGTGAAGACGCAAAAGAAGAAAAAGAAAGAGGAAACAAGTAGTTCTGATGATTCTTCTTCATCGGACTCTGAAAAAGAAGAGGTTAACTATTTAAATATTTAGTTTTGCAGTTTTGGATATTTCTGATTGCTGAATCAAGGTCCTTCGCTGAATCAGTAGAAACTAATTTTCATGTCATCTTTTGTCTCAGAAGCCTGTTCCAAAAAAACTGGCCGTTGCTGCTAAAAATGGTACTGCTGTTGCCCCTGCTAAGAAAGGCAAGGAGGCTAGCAGTTCGGATTCTTCGGATTCAGATTCTTCACTTGATTCTGATGATGATAAAGTGAGTACACGAATTACTTGGAATATTTTCACTCGTGAATTGCACCGTCTGATCATTCTTGCTGTTTAGAATATGGTCTTAAATATCTACTTATATAAAAAAAAAGAATATGGTCTTAAATATCTGGATGCATATTCCAACAATTGGAATTTTCTCCTTTTTAGGGTCCAAAGGCTAAGGTAACTGCCTTATCAAAAAAGCTGCCTGCAGCTGCTGCCAAGAATGGTCCAGTATCTGTTCCGAAGAAGAAAGATGACTCGGGTGATAGTTCAGATTCAGATGAGACAGAGTCAGAAGAGGAAGAGGTATGGTGATAGTTCAAGACCATGTTTCTTTCTTTTTTAAAAAAAGAAAAATTCTGAACGAATCTTGTGCTTGGAGGTTTTTTGGACAGTAGACCATAATTTTTTCTGAAGCCGTGTAAATTATTTAAAAAATTGAGTTTTGTATCACTGGAATACTGGAAATGTTGAACATATAAGCTATGAAGGAAAAATCTTTTTTGTTGAACAAGGAACATGGAAGGACGTATCTGAGCGCAATTGGCATTGTTAGACCAATGACTCTTAGGTATTGACTTGTGGTCCATTGTTTTTGTAGTAATTTTAGGTCAGTCAGCTGTAATTCTAATGGACTCTTACTGGGTTTTTGGTAGTAAAACGACATGACTGACCTTACTTATGGATGAGAAAATTTCTTAAATATATAAGATGCGAAAAAAATTAACGGGCTTGTATATTAATTTTGTATATTTTGGGACATGGATACCTATGATACATATGCTTGGTGTGGATTTGATCAATTTATGGTCTCTCTTGCTGCCACAAAGTTGCATAACATACGATAGCCTCAAGGACCAAATTTTGTATTGAGTAGTTCATCCTTTTCTAAGTGTTGTTGATGTATTAATCTTGGGCCTTGGCAGAAGATTGTAGTTGATTGTTACTTGATTTATGGGAGTAAAATATGACGACTGACCTTACATGTGGATGCGAAAACATGATAAATAAAAGATGCTAACAAGAAAAAAAGAAGATATTTAACTGGCTTGTAGTGTTTGAGACTTCATGCCAATATGTGTGCAAATGTTGTGTGTAGGTTTGGTCAATCCTTTGTTTGCTCATGTAGTTTTTGTGATTATCACTGTAATTTTTTTTTGCTGCAGCCCAAGATTCCTTCGGTTGTTGTAAAACCAAGTGCAAAAGCCACTAAAGAGGAAAGTGATAGTTCGGAGGATGACAGTGATAGTGAAAATGATAGCAAGCCCTCAGAGAAGCAAACGGTAAAGAGGGTGAGAAGTTACAAGCATTTGAGGATCCGTTTTTGTGATCTGACCCACTTTTGTGCTTTGTGACCACAGGTAAAAAAAGTTGTTGACAAAGATGATAGTGACGATGCTAGTTCTGAGGAATCTGATGAGGAGCCTCAAGAGAAAAAGAAAGTTCAGGTACATATTTTGGCTTGCATAATTTTGTTTACATGTTCTTCATTGTTTCCCATTGTAGAGTTGTGATAATTTGACCGTATGTATTTTGCTGCAGCCCAAGGCTCCATCGATTGCTGGAAAACCAAGTGCTAAGACTGCTCAAGACGAAAGTGATAGTGATAGTTCAGATGATGACAGTGACACGGAAGATGATATCAAGCCCGCTGGTAAACAAATGGTAAGGAGGTTAAGAAGGTCATAGTTCTTGCAGAGATATTGTGATTTGACTCACCTTTTTGTTTTGACCACAGGTAAAAAAGGTTCTTAACAAAGATGATAGTGAGGATGATAGTTCTGAGGAATCCGATGAGGAGCCTCAAAAGAAAAATGTGAAAGTCCCGGTGCATATTCCAACTTGCATAATTTTTTTTCATGATCTCCGTTTTTTTTCAATTGCAGTGTATGTGATAATCTCCCTGCATGTTTTTGGTGCAGCCCAAGGTTCCTTCGATTGGTGGAAAACCAAGTGCAAAGACGTCTCAAGAAGAAAGTGATAGTGATAGTTCAGAGGATGAGGACAGTGATGCTGAAGATGATCACAAGCCCTCGGGGAAACAAACAGTAAAGAGCATTGGCTTATCAAATGTCCATTACCTTTACATTGGCTGTTAGTATTGGGGTATTATTCACATTGCTTATTTGTATTCCTGCAGCCTGCTAAAGACACAATGAAAGGTAGCACTCTAGAGGAGGAATCTGAGGAGGAAGATACAGAAGAGTCTGATGAAGAACCCTCTAAGACTCCAAACAAAAATGTAAAGTTATCCACCCTCCAGTTGTGTGCTGCTGTATATTTCTTTGGTTGAAGGTCTCCACTAAAGTTGAATCTGTTTTTTCTTTTTATTTTTTTAAATTGAGTTGAATCTGGTTTCTCAGAAATCAGCTTGAGTGTTTTTGGGCAGTTATCTTGCCTGCAGTTACCAAATTGTACTGAATGTCTAGGGATATTGTGATTTATATTGTAACATTCAATTGGTTCGGAGCATGATCATTCAATTATGTAAATCAAATGGCTAAGGAGTACCATGCAACTATAAGGCGTGGTTTTTAGGGCTTGCTTTATAAATGCTTAAGCTATTTGGCACTTTTTTTTTTTGATAGGTAAAAATTTGGCACTATTTTATGCGAAATACTTGGAATATGAATAGCTTTTGTAATAATGAATGTTCAAGCTCTTTAACTTCTGTGAACAGGGCGCTGATGTAGAAATGGTTGATGCTGTTTCACCAAAGACTAAGCAGAATGATTCGAAATCTGGAAAGAAAACTGTAATTGACAATTGTGCCCTTTTTGCTTTGGGATTGTATTATCAATTTCCTTATATTTTGTGGTGACCCCGTGATTTTTTGCAGCCACAAACCCCTGCTACTCCTCTAGGTCAGAATACATCTAAGACCCTGTTTGTTGGCAACCTATCATTCAATGTTGAGCGAGCAGATGTGTATGTTCCTTTTACTGAAAGTGTGATTGATTATTAGGTGTTTTGCATCTGACCAATATAGTAATGCAGTGAAAACTTCTTCAAAGATGCTGGCGAAGTTGTTGACATTCGCTTTGCTTCTGATGCTGATGGGAGGTTCAAGGGCTTTGGGCATGTTGAATTTGCCAGTGCAGAAGCAGCACAGAAGGTAAGCTTTGGGTCTTGTGTCCCTTTTTATTTTTGATAAGTAGCTTTTGGTCATATTGTTTAGTTCACATTAAAGTTGGTACATGAAGGTTTACTGGGAAAATTTGTAATGATTTGGTATTTGAACATGTGACCTTGAAGCCTAAAAACTGACTCCTGCCATGGTTAATATAAAGATCAACTTGTACAAAATTTTCCATAACTTAATCATAAAAAAGCAAAAGTAAATGGTACAACTAGTTCTGTAATTAAAGCATTGTAATTGTGTTATTGTAGTCAATTTATATGGATATTGCCCACGGTAAGTGAGCTGAGAACTGGGCAACTGGCCATCTTAAAAGCAAGCCAATTCATTTTTGCTTTTTTAAAGAAAGTATGAAGCCAACAACTATACACTAGTCCTCTGTACTGTTGGGGAATAAAGTGACATTCCTCTTTCTGCTTGGCTTGTTTGATATAATTTAGCTGCTGATTTGTCGATATGGTATTTTTGTGCATACTTGTTGATTACTGTAATTACCATTATATTTTCATCACAGGCTATGGAATTGAATGGTGAGGATTTGCTCGGTCGTGCTATAAGACTTGATTTTGCTCGTGAAAGGGGAGCCTATACCCCATACGACAGGTATATCTGGTTTTCTACACCTTTACCTATATAAAAAATAAATAAATCTGGTTTTCTACACACCATCAAATGTTCTAATGTTATTTAACAAATTCATTTTGCTATTTTAGCAAAGAGAGTAGCAATTCATTCCAAAAGGGAGGAAAGACCCATACTGCATATGTGCGAGGTTTTGATAAATCTCTTGGGGTGGATGAGGTATTTTTGCCTGGCACATTGACTATGCTTATAGAATATATTTTATATACATAATCTTATGTGTGTTTTTAACTAAGTTCATGAATCTTGCAACATTACACTATACAGATTAGGGGTGAACTGGAAAATCATTTTGGCTCTTGTGGAGAGATTACGAGGTTGTCCGTTCCAAAAGATTATGATACTGGTGATATTAAGGGGTTTGTACTTTTACCCTAATCATTCTATCGTGCTTTTGTTTTGCCTTCTTCCACTAAAAATTGCTTGCACAAGTCGAGGAATAAACTATTTGGGTGCTACAATACCCACCTTGATTGTAGACAGTGACACTATTAAAAAAAAACCCTGTGCTACAATGGTTATTCATTTGGTATTTTTAGAAACCTTGAAACTGGATTTTTTTTTTTTTTTTTTGTGATACTCACTGGATCTTGTTGCTTGGAACTGCCGAAATGTCTTGTTGTCTATGGTCTAAGTAATGAAACCAATTGCAGGTTTGCTTACATAGACTTCAACAATGGTGATGGTTTGGGCAATGCCCTAGAACTAAATGGATCTGAACTGGGAGGTTATTCCTTGATGGTGGAAGAGGCAAAACCACGTGATGGTGCAGGTGGTGGTAGAGGTAGTGGAGGGAGGAGTGGTGGTGGCAGGAGTGGTGGTAGAGATAGTGGTGGTCGTTTTGGTGGTGGAAGACGTGGAGGTGCTCGAGGGGGTGGGGGCCGTTTTGGTGGTGGGGGCCGTTTTGGTAGTGGTGGGAGAGGGCGTGGAACGCCATATAAGCCAAGCTTGGCTGGAACTGGTAAATGTTTATTCTCTCCTTTGCCTGAGTTTTCTCATCACATTACAAGATTGAGCCATACATATGATAAAACCCCTGAAAAATGTTTCTGCATTAGCTATTTCATTTTGAGCTGTAGCAGAAGTTTAAACACTGCGTTTGTAATGAATCCAAACGTGTTTTGTATTAATGCAGGAAAGAAGACAAAGTTTGATGATGGTGACGAGTGAAGACGGTGTTGCCATTTTCTTTCGTCCGATTTTGTTAATTGGAAAGCGATTTATTTACTAGTTTTGGTAATTTTATATAAAAGATTAGTAGGTGTATGGTTCTGACTGCAAGAAGTTGATTATAGATCTGTAGAACGTTGTAATGCAACAAGTTTTGTGCATTTGGTTGGTTACCTGAACTCCTCCGCATCTATTTTTTTTGAGTGTTTGATATTTTCTATTTATTGCTATGACTTATAAAAAAGGGGTCAAATTCATTACCTGGACTCGGTATTCTGTTGAATATAAGCCTAGTAATTACATTCCTTTTTAAGGGTCGTTGCTCAGGCGATGCTATAGATTGTTATTGATGATGATGATGATGCTACTCTGCTGCTTGGAAATTATGGCTTATATATATATATATATATATATATATATGTAGGATTATGCTATCGATAGTTTTGACATATTAAGAGCGTCTCCAATAGGAATTACAAAAATATTATGCATACGTTTTCAAAGTATAATAGAAATTTTAGTCACAAAAATATTATGTGATTTGACTTTCTTCAAGTTTTATTTTTGTAATTGTAGTATTTCTCTATTAGAAATAGAAATAATTTTTTAAATTTGGATATGACTTATGAGAAAGCTTGTAATAATTTTGTTTTTGTTATTTTTTTGTAAATATTATTTTTCGTATTTTTTGTAGTTTTAGGGCTTTGGTGCGATCGTTTAAGTTTCCATTTTCACTGCCTTCGGAATCCTGCCGACATTTGGCAAATGCAGTAGTGTCCGCGCATGGGCTAGAAGTCACGTGTGTGTGGTCATTAGATGGACGACACATAACCCCCACATACTTGTTTCGAATGGCGATGATTTTGTGCCCCCATCTAAAGATGGTTTGGGCAATGCTCTGATGCATGGTTGGTGGGTGATCGGAATACCCCAACTTCTACTTCGAATCAGAATGGATTCTAACTCCTATTGAAATTTTAGGAGTCGGATGATCGGTTGGCCGTGTTTGTGACGCCGTTGAACGGTGGCATTGTTGACATTGCTAAAGCCATCGTGATGAATTTCAGTGCATGGTATACATGTACTCTACTCTAGTGCATTTCTCCCTTTGGAAAATGGCTCCACAAGCAAAAAAGGAAATGGGACTAGGAAGAGACTCGATGTTGAAGAGGAGTATGGATACTGAGAGACCAAAAAGTAATTAATATACATATATATATATATATATGTGCACTGTTACCACTGTATCCAAAAAGCCATTGATGTAAATACGAACAAGCGGTCGAGATTGGTACCTTGAAACTAATACTCACAACCATTGAACCAAAAAAAAATAAAAAAAAAACTCCAAAAAGTGAAAACTAACATTGATTTGAAAAGTGAAAACTCAAAAAAGCTAACATCATCGCTCACGGGCCCCTAGAACAATAAAAGGAAGAAACTCAAAAAAGCGAAAACTAACAGTGATTTGAAAACTCAAAAAAACAACTAACACTCACCTCAGGGAAAAAACAACTCAAAAAACTCAAAGAATGGAGGTTTAAAAATTGAACCCAAAGCACGTAAATAGAAAAAGCAAACAGAAAGATTGAGACAGAAGCAATGTTTTGAATACCGTACAGGACGTCGTATCGGTCAAGACATTGAAACGAAATATTTCGGTACCAGTACCGTTTCGAGATAGCGTTTTGGGATAACGTTTCGGGATAATCGATATATAAATAAATTATATATATAAATATATATAAAAATTATATTCCAAAATAATAGTCTATATATAAATAAATTATATATAAATACATATATATATAAATTATAAATAGTCTAATCTGAATTAGGAGTTAAAAAATAAGTTTATAGTTTGAAAAAATGAAAAAAAAAAAAAAAGCACAGGCCGAAATATCGGCCGGTACAGGCCGAAATTTAGTCCGGTATGGCCGGTACCGGCCAGTACGGACGGTATTTTAGCCGGTACGGAACAGACATAGTACCTGTACCGGCCGGAAGGCCGAAACGAAAAATTTCAGCCGTACCGGCCGGTACAGTACGAAATTTAAAACACTAGACAGAAGACAAACAGAGATAGAAGATAGAGATAAAAATAGACGGATTTAGATAGACAAACAGGGATGAACAATGATTCTCCAAATATAGGAAATTACTATTCATCTCCTACATAATCTTTTATCAATATTTTATTCTAATAAATAAAATAAATTATTCTTTCAATCATTTACACTTTCTCTCATATTCATATTTATTATAGTTTTAAATAATAATTTTAAAAATAATTTAAATAATTACTAAAATATAAAAAATTAATTTTAAAAATATTATCATACCTGCAAAAAAATAATTTAAATTTTTGTTTAAAATATTCACTAGAGTAATAGTTCAAAAAAAAAAAGAAAAAATATTGAGTAATTAAGTTTGTAAATAGAAGTGAGAAAAAAAGTAATAAATAAATAATAGAGAAAAGATATGAAATGAGATGCATGAGGTTTTTGAAAGATGAGTAAAATTTAAAAAAAACTTTTAGAGAGACGTTTTTATCTAAATTGTAGGAAATTTTATTGGGAATGAGATGTGAATGCTCTAAATAGGCGAAACCTTGAAACCATCATTTAGAAATAAAATTATAAGGAAATAGAGAAAAAATCAAAGTTGTGATCAAAACAAGCAATAGCATCCAAAGAGAGGCCTTTATCAAAAAAAAAAAAAAAAAAATCCAAGAGAGGCCCATATCTACAATACCTGGAGAATCCATATGAGCAACTGAAGTTCTGCATACAAAAAAAAAAAAAAACATTAAAAAGACAGAATACCAAACTCTAAAAATTATACGAATGGCCATAAAACATATTAATAAAACTTTTATCTATGATATATTAAATTCTTACATTCCATTTTTCCTGTTGCAAATAACAAGACTAGGGGTGATAAACGGTCCGGTCGGATCGAACGGACCGACCGTTTCGGTCTTGACCGGACCGGACCGGACCGAGACTTAGACCGGTCCACATTTTAGAGGACCGAAAACATTTGGTCCGGTCCACGGTTTTGGGTTTTTTCGAACCAGACCGGACCGAATGAAAAAAAAAAAATATTTTATATATAATAATTGTACAATTAACAATATAAATTTTTAAATATATTATTAATACTTGTTAATATTCTATAAATTAACAATATTTTATATATATATTCATCTAACCTATCACTATTAACAATATAAAATTTTAAATATGCTATTAACACTTGTTAATATTCTATGAATTAATAAATATATAATATCAATTTGTTAATTATATAGTAATTATATAAATTAATAATATAATTTTCATCTAATTTATTATCATTGACCATATAAAATATTTTTTTATTGAGTTTGTTACATAATCCAAATTAATAAGTCACTTAATTTAATTTAGTATTTTAAATAATTTTTTTTTATTAATTATTTAAAAAAATAAAAAAAATAGGCCGGACCGACTAGATCGGACCAGACCGATAGCTATCGGTCCGGTCCGGTCCCTTTGGGTGTTCGGTCCGGTCCGGCCCAGAAAAATGATGGACCGAAAATATTCGGTCCATCGCCGGACCGAACCGTTTGCAGCCCTAAACAAGACCCACGCAGGTGGTTGTTTCATCAATGCCAACAATTAGAGAGAGATACGACTTGAGGCTTTGAGAGAGAGAGAGAAGAGAGAGAGAGAGAACTGTAAATTACAAGTGAGTTTAATCGACTGTATTTAAGTCTACGGTTAGTATATTAGAACGTTGATGTGTCACAATCTCATAGGAGGGTGTGAAACTCAATATCTCACCTCATGCCCCCAGCGTTTCCCGGGAAGTATATTGTGAAAGGGTGGCTCCACCGCTCCCAGTCCCGTTGGGAGCTACCATTAGTGTAAAATATTGTGTTTTTTATTTTATTTTTTTGTATATGTATTTTTACCATTGTAAAATATTTTTTAAAAACATAAAAAAATTATAATATCATTAAAAAACACTTACTTAATTATTAAGTAAAAAAAAATATTAAAAAAATAAAAAAATATAATGGTAACTCCCAGCAGGACTGAGAGCGGTGAGAGTAGCTTTACTCATTGTGAAAATAGAGTTTTGGGCTAGGAAGATATAAATATGCCATAGCCCACTTTGGAGATGAAAATGTGGAGATGAAAATGTGAGCTTAAAGGTTTAAAAATTATAATTATGTTTGAAGAGGAACATATGCGCGTGGGCTTAAGCCTTCTGAGTTGGATTTATTCAATTAATATTAGGTATTTATTATTTCTTAAAAAATGTAATTATAGAATAATTATATGGCGAGCTGTCCAAAATCTTTGAGAGACACAGGCATGTATACATGGATAGGAGCTGAAAAGGTAAAGAAAAATGCATCTATTCGACTCTTGAAGTTCATGTGCCAAAATTTAGTGATGAAAATGCACGAGTTGAGTCATATAGTGTATATGCCAAGATTCCCTAGCGAACCGTGCATAAATTAGGGTTAATTTGATACATCTATTACTTACGATTTATGCTACATACAGTTGTAGACTACGTAAGAGTTGCGCAATTGTTTTAAAAAAAGTGGAGTCTACTATTAAAAAATTAAATTTTTTTTTTCATGTGGACTCCCTATTTAATCACTTTTTTTTTAAAGAGATTGCACAACGCTTACGTATTTCATGACTGTAAATATCATTTCTCATTACTATATATAAAAACAAAGTTTAACAATTCTAACGCGGCTTCCAATCTATATAAATCAAAACAAACTTAAGTCTCAACCAAACAATGGTTAACAAAAAATGCTTCTTTCATAAAAGAACGAATGCTGGTTAGTACACAATTTCAACGTGGCTTTCAATACGATAAATCGGAGCAAAAAAAAAATCCACATTCAACTTCGAAAATACCATTGTCTTCTATTTCATCAACTATCTCAACCAAACAACAGTTCGAAAAAAGAAAAAAAAATTCTGTCTTTCAAAACCGAACCATGTTTTAGAAAAATTGCAAAACATTATTAGTTTCAACATGACTGTTTCCTTGAAAAAATCTCAAAGAAAACACAAGAACCTTTGTCTCGCATCCCCTCTCATACTCACTCTCTTTTTTGGTCTTTTAGAATCTTGTCATTTGATTGTGTTGAAAATGAAACTAACATAAGCAAGCACAGCTTTGTCTCTCTCCCCTCTCATACTCATTCTCTGGGTAATCACGATTTCATCATTTTGTTATGTGCGGCAGCTAGGGTTATGTTCTAGGTTGAGTATGAGTTGAGGTAAGTCCTAAGGTCAGGACATGAATGTAATTATTTTATTTCAGTAACTGTAAAGGTATTCAAGTAGTTGTTATGTTTCTGTTTGGGTTAAGTCGTTAGTGGGCCATTATGTTAGTGGGTCACATATGTTGACTGAGTCTAGTTGTTTGTTTAAGTGGGTTGAGTAATGTCAAACATGGGTAGTTGCCTTTGGGCTGTGCCAACGTGCTAATAGTGGGTCGTTCATGTAATCTTCTATTTAAGTTCATTAACCCTGCCGAATGAAATCATCAAGTTTGCATTTCAATTTTCTGCGAGTATTTGAAGGCCAGTGGCATCTCAAATTGCCATACACATTTACATCTTAATTTTAATTAATTACAACACCCATAATAGTGGTCTTAGAGCCGCGTTCTTGTGACATGGCAGAAGGCGAGTCTTAAGCCCACTTATCTGAAGCAGTGGCGTGTTGAAAGGGAAGAATATGCACCTGCGGGAAGAACAAGAAAGACAGAAGAATATGTTAGAAGCAGTGTTGCAGCATATCAATAACTTGGCATCTAGTTATGAGCAGTTAGATGTTATAGCTGGAAATCAACAATCGGGTGAAGGGTCCTCAAATGTGAATGCTAAGATTAGTAATAATCCATTGTTTGAGGGAAATAGGGGATATAGGCCAGCTCATTTAGGTTGAATTTCCTTAAGTTTGATGGGTCAGAACCTATAGAGTGGGTTCTTAAAGCCTAACAATTTTTTGCCTACTATCATACACCTAATGACCAAAGGCTACAAATAACCTTCTTTCACATGGAGGGCAAGACCCTCTCTTGGTATTGTTGGCTTATGGACTCAAGTCTAGTCCACACTTGGGATGAGTTCATAACAGCCCTAAAGGTTAGATTTAGGCCCTCAATATATGAGGATCTAGTTGGAGCATTTACAAAATTAAGGCAAACTAGTATAGGGGAGGAGTATCAGACTCAGTTTGAAGCATTATCAAATAAAATCAGTAGGATAACATATGAGTTTTGCATAGTACCTTTTTGAGTGGACTTCAAGATGATCTTAGAATTATTTTTACTATGTTTAAACCTTCCACACTTTCTGCAACTTTTGGTTTAGCCAGGTTATAGGAGAAAGAGGTGTTGCGCCGCACCCAAGGATTTCTACCCAGATCCCAAACTCAAAACACCACTAGCCCGAATTCCCCACTTAAGCTACCTACACCAACTCCCATATTGAGACTTCTTGCACCACCAAACAGACAAGCACCGAGACCCCATACAACCCAATCTGCCCAAAAAAGCAAACCTACTTATTAGAAGAATTACCCCCACTCAAATACAAGAAAGAAGGGAGAGAGGGCTATGCTACTATTGTCATGAGAAGTTCCACTCAGGGCACCAGTGCAACAAACCCAAGATTTTTCTGCTAGAAGGAATGGAGGTTGAGGAATTAGGAGAAGTTGAGGAAGGAGATGGAACCTTGGCTATTATACAAACAGAGGAGTCTACTAGAGAAGAAATGGGAGAGTTATTGGGAATTTCACTACATGCTATAGCAGGATCTCTTGCACCCAAAACCATTAGACTACAAGGTGAAATCAATCATCAAAAGTTGTTGGTTTTGATAGATATTGGTAGCACTCATAGTTTCATTTATCCATATGTAGCAAGGAAGGCTAAACTGTCAATGGTAGATAGGAATTTGACAGTTATCTACCATTGACAGTTAAAGAAGCAAATGACGCCACCCTTCCTTGCCTTGGTTACTGTAAGACAGTTTCTATTATGCTACATGAATTCTTTTAGCTAATCTCTATTTATTAACATTTGGTGGATGTGACGTGGTATTGAGTGTTGACTAGCTAAGGAGGTTGAGCTCAGTTTTGAGGGATTTTTCTAACTTAACCATGCAGTTTTACCTTGGTGATATATATTATTGTTAAGCTACGGGGAATTCAAATACCCACCAGGTGTACCGCAGCAGAAGATCACATCAAAAAGCTTCGGAAGGGATCGGCTAAGGGCTTATGGCTGCAGGTTTTGGGTGGAGTTAATGGGAATCACCAGGTTGATATGTTGCCTGATGTGGAGCAATTGTTGGAGAAATTCCAAGGGGTTTTTGTTGAACCTACTGGGTTATCCCCTCCTAGAAGTTTTGATTACAAAATACAGCAGCAAGAAGGGGCCAAACCTACTTGTGTAAGGCCCTACATGTATCCTTACTACCAGAAAGAGGAAATAGAAAAGTTGGCAGCTGAGATGCTACGCAATGGCATTATAAGGAGTAGTCAAATTCTTTATTTTTGACCCATGTTACTAGTAAGGAAGGCGGATGGTAGCTGGCGGATGGTAGCTGGATTACCGTGCTCTAAAAAAGGATACGGTCAAAGATAAGTACTTGTATTGTTTAAGGTAAAGCTAGGGGTGTAACCGGTCCGGTTCGGTCTGGTTTTGGATAAAATCTAGGACCGAACCGGTATGTACCGGTTTTGTATTTTTCAAAACCGATTACACACCGGTTATCCTTCTAAACTGGTACTTTTGGTTTTATCGGTTTCCGATCCGGTCCGGTCCGATTTTTTGGTTTTTTTAAAATGTAAGTTTCACAATTTTTCATTAAAAATTTGTTTATAAAAAAAATACTGATTTAAAAAAAATTGTTTTATACTTTTGTTAATATATTAAACTATATAATAGTATTAATATTAGACTATTGGTATAGTTATAAGTTATATATTAGTATTATTTATAAACTTTTAGTGATTTAATATTAACATTTTATGTAATAATTTATAAATTATAACAAGAAATTATTTCATATATGAATATATATAATTATATATATTCTATATAAAAAGTTTACATAAAAATTTATAATTATACATTATATATAAAACTTATATATATTAATATTTAATATATAAAAAATATTTTGTATAAAACTTATATATAAAAATATTATTTTTTATTTTTTTTAATCAATCGGTCCGGTCCGGTCCAAAAAATCCAGGAACCGGAACCGGAACCGGAACCGGCCGGTTTTTAGATTTTAAAAACCGGTTCTGGGACCGGACCGGTCCAAAACCGGTTCGGTCCGGTCCGGTTTTCCGATTTTTCGGTTTGTATTTATACCCCTAGGTAAAGCGGCAGTTTTTTATTCGACGAAGTGAACGTTCAACAAGAAAAAAGAAATGTTTCTTTTAGGAAAAAAAAACCAGTTTCTCAACAACAAGAACAGTTTATGCAACTGGAGGGCTGCTGTTCAGGAAACTGTTTCAGCTACTCTTAATCGGTGTGTTTCTACTATAATTTAAGTTAGTCTACTTGTATAAACTGTTCTCATTAGTTGGGTTTAGCTAAAAGTAGGTGTTGACACCTGTATCAGGTATTAGTTAGATATGACAATCTGGTTTACTGGCAAGATAATAATAATTTTCATATTCATCTTATGAGCCTTAGGCAGTCTATTTACAGTTGCATCTTGTGTCTGTTGCTGGATTTGAGTAGGGCTCATCTTGTCTGATAGCTATGCATGGCCATGTGTGCCATATGATGTGCACAATAACTTAATAATCAGACAACACTTTCTGAACCCAGCAAGTATGTTCAAATTTTCCATCTCCAATACTACTTATCAAAAAAAAAAAAAAAATTTCCATCTCCGATATATAAGTAACCTCCCCTATTTCTTTGAATTTAGAATAAATTATGAAAATTAGTATATCTTGCAACCTTTTAACATATTCTTTCATGACCTGGACATATTTAGATGGTCCTCTTCATTAATAAAACTTGACTTACTAATAGAAAAATGTTTTGATGGTCCTCTTGCAATGACTTTTATGTCAAGTCAGGTAGAATAGGATGCTTCTAACTAACTACTATATTTGTTACCATTCCATTGGTTTATCTATTTTCTTGTGCACATCTGTTAATGGGAAATTATTATTGAAAGTTCTTTAGTGTTTTTACTTGTTTTCTTTTCTGTTTTATTTTGGCTATTGTTTTTTTTGGGAAATAAGTTGATTGCATTTTTCACACAAACTATGAGGTCAATTGCAATGTCTTTCTCAAACCTTGAATTTGAATTATCAACCTTTTAATTGTTAGATCAGTTTAAATATTCTCTACTGTTAATATTCCACAATTTCTGTTATACTTCACCTTAAAATTTACATGATTATCTCATGATTCATTAAAAATAAGAAAAATAATAAAAGGAAAAAAAGGGAGACTCTTCACCTTGCATATTCTAACCAACAAAACACCAACTAGTGCTGTCTAACCTAACAATAAAAACTTAAGCAAAAAATGTGGAAAGAAGAATATATAATCTTTCTTTCTTAAGTTTTATTCATTTTTTTTTTTTTGGCTAACATGATTAACATGTGAAAATAAAGGTTAAATCGTACGAAATTTGGAGAAATATTAAAGTTGTGGAGAACCTGCAACCAATCCCATAATTTTGGTAGTTGATTAATGTTCAAATAAACCTATGATTTAGGGCAGAAAAATGTAATGTACCCTTTGCATTCTTTCTTTTTTTTGGGGGGATGGGGGCAGGCAAGAGTGAATGGTCATGCTAGTTATTCAGTTTATAAACTATGCCCTTAAAGCTTAGATTTTTCCTGTTCTTATCTTTATTTGTGGATCAGCTTCATATTTTAATCCAAATGTGCTGCATGAATCAATATGCAACAAACTTACTTTTATGAGCTTAAAAAACTTTCTTACCAATATTGTTTAATTATCTCTCCATAGTGTATCTTTTTCCCGGTCTCCTAGAAAGGTTTCTACACAGAGTATGGAGTGAATGTTTCCTTTCAACGATAAGATGTTCACGTATCTTCTTTCCCTTTTCAGAACAGTCTCTAGTGGTATCAGTGGTGCAAGTTATTATACGGGAACATTCAATGCAGTTAATCGCTCTCCAGATGGAAGATATGTTGCTGTCTCTAGCCGTGGTAACTTCTACCTTACGTGGGAGCCTGGGCAAGTGAGATTCTCCTGCTTTTCAATGCCATTGGGCCTTCCTTTGTTTACGTAATGCTGTTCTAGTTGGTTACATGTGGCTTTGTTTTCCTTTTAAACTCGAATCAGATATATAGGAGGATCTGATTATATTATTGCATTGTTACTAGTTTTGAGAGATGTGAGTAAAGTTTTACACAGGTATCTGAAGTCACCCATCCAAATTATTAATCAGATCATTTCTCCCAAATTGGGTAATAAGGACTTGTTATTGATCAATTTCCTACGTGTAACTATTCCCACTGATGGGTGATTTCAGTTTTCTTAAGCTTATTCTTCTCATTCACTCAATGCTTGTACAAATGTCCTCTCTCACTGATTCTTGCTGGTGTTAGTAATTTTTCTTAGTTATTAGTAAGGGGTGCCATCCCTTAGGGATGGGACAACCAAAGTTCTTAGAGGCAAAAGTTTTTGAACTCTCGGTGGAAGGTGGTCGATGAGTGCGCATTGTAGAGAGAGGCAGAAAGGTGGTGAAGGAGCTACTGATGGATACTTTCACTGTGAAATGGGTAGTGAAGACATTAGTGGAGTGCTCCCGGTCTGATGAAAGCAGTTTATGAGAACCTCTCACAATGGCAGCAGAGCCTTCATAGCACAACGCAGCTCTAATAAATATGGGAGGTATTTGGCAATAATAGAATATAGTGGGGGTGAGAGACAAGGCATCCTTGTGATCCTTGAGGATGTGGAAGGGAAGGGAAGGGAAGGGATGGAGAAAGATGGCCCTGGAGCTTAGGGACCTATGTGACAGAGCACCAGTCAAAGCAATGAAAAATAATATTCCAGGTGTGTCTGTAACGCCCAAACCCGGTTGGCCTGGAGAATTACTACCTGTCACTTAAGAACATGTTTTCCAACACAACTAAAATAAAACTCTAAAACTTTTAGCAAAACTCAATCTCATGTATTCTAAATAACCACATTGAAAACTTCACAAAGTCAATACTGCAGCAAAATAAACTAAGGAGTCCACAATCTTCCGGTAGTCATAACAAACCAAACTAATAATTTCATAAATCTTACTAAACCCGAGATATAATTAAATCTAAAATACATTAAAACTAAAGGACATTAGAATTCCTTCTTCTAACATCCTCTCATCAGCTTAATCATGCTCATCAATCTAATCCAGGTCCTCAGTTGGACTCTCCACATCATCTGAAAAATATTATAATGATAGGGGGTGAGTTATCAACAACTCAGTAAGTAGAGGAACATATGCTAGCATGCAAACATGAGTATTTACAAAGTATATCATGCAAAACAAAATAATTTCTAGAGTTATCATGTAGAACAAAACATATTTTCAAGAGTAACAGAACAATGGTTTTAAGACAAGTCAAAAACCCATAGTACTTTGGCATAACATAAACTGAGCATCATCATCAAATCAAAACAGAGCATCTTACAGAGCAGAGACCATGTTTCACCCCCATGGTAGGGTTGTGCTATCCCCGGTGGCCAAACCGGGCAGACACAGAGGTGAAATATTTCCTTTATTCTTCTCGGAGCCCCGAGTGTGCACACAAGAAAGACCACAATTCCAAAGTGGGTGCACTCAAACACAGAGAAGTTGGTACCAACCCAAACAGAGCAGAGCAGAGACAGAGTCAGATACAAAATCAGTACACCATGCCAAAGGTTTTCAGATGCCATATCAAAATAAAACAGAGTGCCAAAACATAATTAGATCATTCTCTCTATACTGAAAACAAAAGTCGGAGCCTCTTTCTAAATAAATGCACAATTTTTCAGAATACTCAAATATCGATCTTTTTTTTTTTTTTTTTTCCAGATTTCAGAGACATCATAAAAAAATTTAGCTCATGTCTACACAATGAATGTCAGAAAATAATTTTTCCTTTTCCACACAGATTTCATGAGTATGCAAATAAACGACCGAGGTTAGTTTTGTTTTCCGAAGTTCTCATTTCATCACAAAATATGCAAAGTTTTCAGAAAATCAACCTCAGTCTTAATAATTCGTGTAAAGCCTAGCATATGAACCCCGCTTACCTGAACTTCTTAGCTTTTTCGGAATTCCTAAAAAATGTCGAACAATAACAATCGTCACCTATAAAATAATCAAGTATTTCCCGTAAATTTCCAATCAACCACTTATTTCAATATTTAATCCTAAACTTCTAAAATAACCTATTTAATTCCTTAAAACCTAAAATTCTCATAATTTCTAAAATACCCTCATTTTTCCAAAACCATCAATATCTACTTAAACGAATTCGTATCGAATAAGAATTTAATCAAGCAAGTATTAAGATAATTACGGAACTCAATAAAAAGTAATATTTAAAAATATCTAAAGTACCAACGACGCATCATAAAATACTTTGACTACTTTAAAAATCTTATAAAATACGTCATGAAAAAATCCTATATTAAAAATAGGTTTACTTCCTTTAGTTAACAATATTATTAAAATATTATTTACACAAAAATAATATTTTATGAGTCTTAAGACAAAACCCATTTAAACATAAACCCAAAAAGACCACTCATCCGAAAACATACACCGGTAATAGTACTCAAATATTTGGTTAACAATTTACATATATATATATATATACACACTTATCGAAAACAAAACAATTTACATATAAATATAACACTCCTTAAGAGAAAGACTAGCAGTGAACGGAAACAAAACACAGAAAAACCGAAGTAGCGACGGCAGGGACTTACACTAGGAGAAGTTAGGGACCGCGTGTGACGGCTGGGCTGGAAGTACCGTGGTGGCGCGGCTGTCGAGCTGGGAAGGGCGTAAGGCGGTGAAGCTGCCTACACTGGGCGGCGAACATGAGAGAGTCAGAGAGAGATGAGCGGGAGGGAGAGCGAGAAAGGCAGAGCGAGAGATGGCGTGGGGTGGCGACGGGATTGCGTGCAGTGGTTTCCGTCGTGTAGCAAGGGCTGCGCTGTGTGACGCTTGTGGTGGCTGAGTAGCTTGCGGTGGGTTTGCTTGACACAAGGAGTTGCGGTTTAAGGTGAAACTGGTGGTGGGTTTGTAACACTCGGACCGAGTCAAGCTCATTTTGTTTTTATATTTATAACTATATTTATATTTTTTTCACACGTTAATTTCTTTCCCGCATGTTTATTTATTTATTTCTATTTCCATCTATTTTTTTTTAAAATCCCGTAGGGTTTCCTCTCGTCCACTTCATGCACACACACTTTTTTTTCAGGACTCTCCACACGCACGTCTCTCTCGTATCTCTAGGGTTTTCGCATCATATATACTCACACTTTGGCCTTAGAGAAACTGCTCTGTTACGTTCATTGCCCCATACGAAGTCGACGCAAACCACGCTTAACTCCCTCTCGTTCATACTGCCTCTCCGCGTTTCGGCTCTATGCTCGTCGACTTTGCCACCTTAAAACCTCCACCGCAAACCACCAACACCGAAAGATAACCTACTTCAGAAATCTCCAACACGCACGGCCAGCAGAGGGAGATCATCATCACGAGTCACCCTCTGCGCAAAGAAGCCTCACGCCGCTGCCCTGCCACTCGAAGTCGTAGCCCAGCAACTCCTCCTCTTTGCAAACAGCGCACCCCTTCTTAGCCACCGTGGTACACCTCACCACCGTACCCAGCCACACGGAGCTGTTGCCCAATGCCCCGTAGCCGCTACTGCAAGCCTCGGACTGCTCTGTTTTGGTATCCAAAAACAGATCATATTCAGCCACCTTGAGCTGCTGAAATCACCCTCCACCGAAAGCTCCTCTGCGCTGTGCCCCATAGAAACTGCCAAGGAGGACGTCTCATCACCCCTGTCCACCTCACGCCGCCTCAAGTTTCCCCGATAAGCTCACGCCATTTCTTGTTGGTGTCTCTATTCTCTCGGTCTCTCCCTCTCTTCCTCTCTTAGCCAGTGACTAGGCGCCACCCCATCTTCCGTAGTCTACCGCTAGCTCCACGCCGTCGTGCCGCCATCTCTCCGTAAGTGCTGCCGCTGCACTGTTGTTGAGTTTTCTTATTTCCGTTCTCTAGTAGTTCATTACAAGATGTGCGTATATATATATATATATATATATATATATATATGTATATGTAATTTACGTGAACTATAGTAGGAAGTATTATACCTTTTTACCCCTTAAAGCATGCCTCCAGATTTATTGTTTCAGATGTTTAATTTAATGAGTTTATATTATGTACTTTGGGTTTTGAAATCATGGGTATATAACGTGGACTGCATGTGATTTTTTATTTTTAGACTTAGGCACATGTGGGTTTATTTTGTTAAGTTGTTTTTGTAAAAGACTGATTTTTTTTAACGAAATATTTTTATGAAAATACTGATGAATTCTTGAAGTGATTGGTAAGTGTAAAATCTTATTTTAAATTCTTTTAAAAGAATATTTTTTGATTTAAACAAAAGTATGATTTTTTACTTATAATGATTTCGATATAGTTACGCTATTTTAGTTTTATAAATTATAGTAAGATCTCAATTGTAAATAAATTAGAATTTAATGTTTTAGTTGGAGTTATTATGTTGGATATTGATGAGTTAGAAATTGATGTTGGTATTTTAGGAATAATGAGAATTTAGGTTTTTGAGGAATTAAAATAGGTTATTTTAGCATCTTAGGCTTAAATATTGAGATACGTGTTCGATTGAAAATTTATGAAAATTACGTGATTGTGTTATATGTGAAGATTAATATTTGTTCGGCATTTTTGAGAAAATTTCGGAAAAGCTAAGAAGTACAGGTAAGCGGGGTTCCTATGCTAGACTTTGCATTAAAATAAAATGAGCTGAGGTTGATTTTTGGAAAATATACATATTTGGTTATGAAAATAAATTTGAACTACCTAAGTTATTTGTTCAGCATTACTCATGAGATTCTGTTTAAGAAGAAAGTATATTTTTGACATTCTGTTTCTGAACTTTGAAAAAGAGAGCGAATATGAAATTTGTGCATAAATTATGTTGTGATATGATTTTTATTCTGTTCTGAAGATTTTCTATACTCTGATATGATCTGATGTGATTTCTGAAAACCTCTAGCATAACATTCTGTTTCTGTTTCTGTTCCGTTTTGACCTCACCACGGGTGTAAAACTGTGGCCTCTGTTCGGGTTGGTACCAACTTTTTTTATTTCTGGTGCACCCACTTTGGAAACAAAGTGGTTTTCTACGTGGTCTTTCCTATGTGCACACTCGGGGCTCCGAGAATGAATAAGGGGAAGATTCACATTCTGTTTTTGCTCGGTTAGCTACCGGGGTTTGCACAACCCTACCACGGGAGTTAAACATGGTATTTGTTCTGATATGATAAGATAAGATGTGATGTTTCAGTTTATGTTATGCCAAAGGAATTTTGATTATGAATATTTTTGAACTTTCGCTCTGATATTTTTGATAACATGTTCTGACGCTGCAGTTTGAAAACATTATTCTGATTCTGCATTCTGAAAGAAAATATTTTTGTTTTGTATTCTAAATTCTGTAAATGCTCATGTTTACACACTAGTATATGTCCTCTGTTTACTGAGTTGTTGATAACTCACCCCTTATCTCCATATATTTTTCAGATAATTTTGATGGTTCAGCTGGAGAACAAGAGTAGAAAGTTTAGCAAGGTGTGATGATCGTAGTGGAATAAGTGCCTGAGAGTACAAATGCTTATGTGAGAGACGTAGTTAGTAAACTGATTTATTTTTCGGGTATTTGATTTGATGAGTTGAGGATGTTTTCGAGTTTTTGGAGAATTTTGAATTTACGTTATTGGGGATTTCTTTATTGTCGCCATGGAGGAACTTAGATTTTTGGATTGATTAAATAGATTAATATTTTATGGGATTTTTTGGATTTTATAGTTGTGTTATTTAAGTTAATTTTAAGTATTAAGAGCTTAACTCTCCGGACTTCCGTGAACAGTCGTTACAGGTTTGCTTTGATTTTGGCATAGCAAAGTAGAGGAAGTTTCTGGGCAGTTGGGGCGTGGTGGTTGGGCTGTTTTCATTGTATTTTTGACGTGAGGCAGCGCCTTACGAGGTGGTTGAGGAGGAGAGTCGTTGTCTCATTCGCGGAGGAGGGATAGACGCGTGACAGAGCTGATTCCTTTTTGACGATGATCTTGACTGGTTCATTGGAGGCCGACGACTGCGTCGGATAGGCTTTCGTTGAGGACACAGTGGCGCTGGGCCGTGGGGGCTGACCCGAGGTGGTTGGATGGTAGAGTTTCCAGGTGCCTCGCGACTTGGTGCGGAGAAGATAGATAAATAGAGAGAGTTAGAGAGGATGGACGGAAACGAAATAAGTGGAGATAATGGAGATTAGGTGGAGGAATCTTCGGAAGTGTAGAAACTGAAATTGAAAAACGGTTGAGAAGATAAAACGCAAGCGGCAAGTGGAAGCTCACAACGAACGATGTCGTGGGGGTAGGGGAGGTTCCTCAGCTGCGTGAAAACAAGAGAGAAAAAAAAAAGAAACAAGAGAATCCAATGAACGGCCTTGGATTTAATGGGCCCGGGTACTACAGTGTCGAACAGTGGAGAGGGAGAAAAAGAAGGAAGAGCACTACACATAAGAGATGGTGATAAAGGAAAGCTCCCAATAGCAGCCTTAGCAGGGGAGAGTATGGTGGCAGGAAGATCGTACAAGGTGGTCTGGCAGGGGCGCAACATCAAAACAGGGGCAGAAATGGAAATATGGAGGGTGGGTTTGTGTCCGTTGGAAAGAGTACACAGAAAAACCCAAAAAGGACATATTTTGAATCTGATGTGGTTCAGAGCTCCAAGGCAAAAAAATTCCTACGTGTACTTCATGATATATAATACAAAATGCAGGCATATGTGTATATTTTTTCTCGGCTGGTGAATGTGTACAATTGCATGTAGTGTAAATTGTACTAAAGCAACTCGAAGAGGATTTTTGAGTGAAACCACAACCCCAGATGATCAATCAAAATTAAGTCTCGAGTTCCAGGTAATTGTGGTCTTACAATTGGATATTTAGCTGCACCAAATTATTACCAACAAAGCTCACCATAACTTTTCGACTGTGGTAAGTCTTGAGTGTGTAACTAATAAGATTGTAATAAATTTTCATTTTTTCTGAATGTATGGAGCCCCACTGGACTAGGGATTTGTAAATACTTAGTATTCAGCGTAATTCGATGATCCATCTCTCCTTTTCAACATTCACAAAGCAGATTATGGTGTATCACTCGTTCAATTAATTTGCACTGATAGTATGAGATGCTAAAACTAGTTCCAAGGGTTACTGAGAAATCCAGGATTAATCACTGCTTTCAGGACAAGTTCCTTTTATGCCTTTCTGGGACATCAGTTTGGGGTCTTGTGGAACTTAGTTAAAAGGACAACTCAACATTATATATGACAGTATTAGTTTATGAAGGTATTATTAAATAAGTAGAAAGATAAGTTAACCATATTTAGAGGCTTGCTTGATTTTATATTTGAGAAGACTATTTGAATCTTATGAAATATAATCAAGGATTTATGGTTGTCTTTGTTGCTGTTACATCTATGCAACTATGCTTATATGTGTAACTATATATACATAGTTATATATGTAACTATGTTTATACTGATGATAGCTTATAACCGGCACAGAGTCTCCCCCTAACTCATGCCAAACCCTAATCTTATGAGGTATCCGATATTCAATGCATGTGCTTTTCCTGAAATTTTTTATGCATTTGATTTCATTATTCGCTTGTGCAAGTCATAGTAAATTTATTTTTCTGCGCTTAGTCATGTCATGATTACTGAGTTTCAAGTTTCATTGAGAATGTAATTGATACTTGTAGTTTTTTTTTTTTTTAATTTAATTTTCAGCCATTCTGGCAACCACATAACAGGGCAGTTGCGAGAAGAATCCAAAATATGGGATGGAGAGCTGATGGTGGTCTTTGGCTTCTTGTTCGTGGAGGTGGACTTTATCTTAGCAAAGGGTCAGGGGTAAGTAAATGTGGGGGATCTATCTTCCTTTTTTACTCTTGGAGAGGTGGGGAGGGGGCAGTTAATATAATTGAACCAAAATGACCACTGTACAAAGTTACATCATAGCTTATAAACGAGCATCTCATACCAGTCAATGACCAGATTACACAATACATAACCAACCAGAGAGAATGTTACTTTTAGAAGCATAACCCAAACATAAAACATGCCACATCAGGGTATGTCTAGCCACAGCACAATTGCAATGCATATATGCACATGTCAAGCACAAACAAACTTCCAGCGAGGAAACATAAAATTTAAAATTCTCTTGGTTCCAAATTTCATGAAACGAAGTTGACCACTTTGATGTTTCAACTTAAGCACAAAATAACCACAAGGCACTATGACAGTAATGTCAGATTGGAGCATTTCTTGTGACGTTCACGAACAATTTAGCCTGAACCTGTACTAAATGACATTCCAATCTGAATACAAGCAGTCAACACCATCTGGAACCACCATATCTAAATCTCAGATGCAAAAAACCACTGCAATCAAGCTCCTCCGGGAAAATTTATAAAGAAGATGGCTTTCCTGCAAAGCAAAAAGAGATCTACTGCTCCCAAAAAACACAAAACAATATATGCGACCTCCATGAATGACAGAAGGAACCCGTATACTGCATGATCTTTCCACATTCGCCAAACACTTCTCACTGCTTCTTAGGGGTTTTTGAGATGCACCCAAATTCACTGCCTCAGAGCCCCCCCTCTCTCTCAATTCTCTCTTTGTTAAAAAAATTGTGGCATGAATCTTCAATGGCCTTAATATCTCATTGTTAAGTGTATGGATTATGTTGAAGATAAGAAAATTTATTTCTGTGCATGTGGCATGTTGGAAAATGAATTTAAATGGCCTTTTGAAAGGTCATCACTCAGCAATTATTTCAACTTCTTACGCATACTTTAAGATTTGGAATCTTCCACTGCGTGTTCTACATCCTTGACAGGAATTGGGGATACCATGAAATCTTTATGAGCTAAATATCCTTCTTGTGCTCTTCTATTTCATGTACAATGAAAGTGATGGCAGTTCATTAGGGGGTTGGTTTATATCTTAGACAGTAAGAAATTCTGAAAGATTCAAGTTATTGATATACACTGTGAAGAAAGAATATAAGTTTTGTTTGTTATTCTAGAATGATAATTCAAGGCATGTTGCATATACTATATTGTGTTTGATGCACATTGACTATTTTTTCCACTTGCCAAGTCTGCATCCTTGAATGTCATATTCTTTGCATGAAGCTCTGGCACACTGGTTTTTGTGCAAGTCTTGCGTAGTAATGAAGCATGGAATAATATCAATTGTTTCAGATAACTGAAGAGTTTGAAGAAGTTCCAGTTCAAAGCCGGGGCTTTGGCATTCTCGATGTTGGGTACCGATCAGAGGTAACAGTTTTCTTATTAAATGGTGGTGTTATGTTAATTGCAAGTCTTCAATGAAAATAACATGTGTTTTCTGCATGGTGGAATAAGGAGAGGGTTGTGCCACAAAACTGTGTTAGATTAAATTGGCAATGCGTTACCCAACAAAAACTTGTACAGCTGAACCTTGTGTATTCTTCATATGTATGCTCTCTCACTCTCTCTCTGAAATGTGTGTGCCTGCCTTATTTATGTGCACGTATGCAAAATTTTACCATGTACATTGCAATAAGACATCCATCCAAGCAAGTCTTATGCATTTACAGAAACATTTCACATGCTACCTTCTCATAAATGGTATGAAGAGATATTCATAATGTGCATCAATGCTACCCTGATGCTGTTCGGCCAATCATATTCTATTTTCATTTACTGGGGGAAAAGTTCCTACACAATTTTATTGCAGATGTTACAGAGAGCATAATGCACTATTTTGTTAGTTTTATCCATTTAGAGTCACATCTTTTGACATAGATACTTTATTAAAAGGGTCAACTTAGAGTCACATCTTTTGACATAGATACTTTATTAAAAGGGTCAACTTATATGTTCTAGTTATAGATTTTAAACTTTTACTCTTTAGTTGCTTCATGACATAGCATCTGTTGCTTACCAGCAGTCACGATCATATTTAATTTGTTACTGTCATAGACTCTTGGAGCAGGGTGTTGTGGATTCTTTGGTTAAAGCGATAGGAATGGAATTTCTTTTACCATCAAAAGAGAGATATGAGTGCAATTTTCCAGTCTATTTGGTTTTTTAAGGTTTGAATTAATGCCAAGGATAAAACATTGTATCCTTTCATATTTTTCTGATTTGTTTGAGATGCATTATGATATTTTTGTGCAGAAAATACCAAAAATTTGGAAAGAAAAATATGTAGAGCAGGAGTATCATGACTTTTCCAATAGGTACATTAGGATGTTGGATTCTTTAGGACATGACACTTGCCTCCACCCGTGTCTGCTTACGTTTACTTCAGAAGTCTGCAGTACCATGACTTGTCCTCCTAGGAACTTATTGTTTCCAAGGATATTTTCCATTTTCAGATTCTTTAGCATGCAAAAATATTCATCAACGGTCTACACAGACTTTTGTGCACGTCTGATACATATGTCCATGATCATCAAAATATAAATGAAAAGATGGGCAAATTTAGTTGTCTCACAGCCAGAAGCTGTAGTATTTGGGACCTCAAATTACAAAATCTTGCGTCCATGACTCCATGTCCATAAATCATATAAATGTTAATGAGAAGAACATAATACTTATGAAGTCACTCAATTGTCAAATGGAAACCTACATTTTTTCCATTGGTTTTTAAGAGCTATGATGTCAAATCAGTCTGTTGTCATTACCTGCATAAAACTCTAATTTCAACATCATTGGACAAATTATGTGCTAATCTCCCTATCATCTTGATCTATGGTGTGAGACTTGAATGAATGGTTATGATTGGATTGTGACTGGGTTCTGATGGAGTTTATTGGTGTGTGGTAATTCCTTCATTTGGTGTTTAGTAAGTGAAATTGGACTATAAAAACAATTATCAGAAAGCTAACGGTAATCTCTCCTTTAAGGCATTGCAAATGTGTGATTAGTTCATCTCTGAGTCATAACAACGTATAAGAGCCTAACTAAGTACTAAAGTCATAATGTGAGACGATATTGCAACATAACATGGCCTTTTGCGAGACTCAAGAATTTGAGTGAAAGAAATTGTGATGCCCTATATTTGTATAATTGGGTTATGAAGGATGTTATATCACCAATTTCCCCAAAAGTGTTAACTGACGGAAAGAGGTCAATCTAATCATATTAGCAAGCAAGAAATTGACACAATCGCGCAGTTAAAAAAAGTTCGTTCTTTCTACGTCACTTAATCTATATTCTAGGAGGTAAAGTGTGAAGATATGGTTCAAACTCAATATCTTTGCTCTGATATGTGAGTAATTCATATTAGATTTTTGGATATGTACGTACAATCAATTCTAAATATATATATATATATAATTTTTTTTTAAGGTGAAAAACTGTTAAAAAAGATATATATATATCGATTAATTTCATTTTTGTGAAGATGCCTCGTCCATCAGCTTAAACTTTTCGGACCATTGGTAATTTAATATATATTAGCAAAGGAGTTGTATGGTCGTATTCTAAGTCTCACATTGGGTGTTTGATATGTAAAATGGGGCTATGTAAATTATTCCAAGAGAGACTGAGTAGTATTTAGTCCTTTAGGGGTACTCTACAGATGTGGTTGCGTCCTTGGGTCGTGATTATGGTGGCTATGAGGGGCATGGGGACAACATGAAGTCAAACATGTACTTTTAAAATATGACTAGTACAGAGCTGTGTTCTTCTTACGTTTGGCATTCATCCTGTATGTATAATAATGACTAAATGCCATGGTGAACAGTACAAAATAGCCTGCAAACAATGTTATCTACAGATTGCAGGGAAAACAAGTAAGAGGATAGTATTGGCCTGCCCATACTGGCAAGCATCGCATCAATGCTATGTTGTTGAGATAAAACAGCATTTCACAACATTTCCATGGGCAGCTTTTGCGAGCTCCCATTGCATTTTGTATATATAACAGTTCAAATAACCAGCATTACCTTGAATATCTAAACCAATGGATAACCACATCCAGCTAGGGTGACATGCATCTTTCACTGATACAAGAACATAAGAAATTTAGAATCGGTGAACAGCTACATAAATGGATAACTCATTCATTATAAGAAAGCTTACATATTCAATCCCTGCTGACTTCTGTCAAATTCCGGGCTTGTTTGTTTTACATATTCTTTCTTTGTGCAGGAAGAGGCTTGGCAGCAGGGGGTAGTGGGATCCTACTGAGAACTACTAATGGTGGCAAGACATGGATCCGTGACAAAGCAGCTGATAATATAGCTGCAAATCTGTACTCAGTGAAGTAAGACCAACTCTTCTAACACTTCCCTACTATGATTTAACATACATTTTATATATGGCACATGTTGACTCTCTTTTATTTCTCCAACATTTTTTGTTCATCATTTTAATTTACGAAAGTTCTTAAGTTCCCTGGACATGGAAAGTAAATAGATCTGAAACCTTAACTAAATAGCACCAAACAAAAAATAAAACGGCATAGGGATTTTATTAAACTCTTGGGGAATTCTAGGAAACCAAGAAAAGATTTAAAACTAAAGATTAGAGAAACTATTTAATCTTTACTTTTATTTTCAAGCTCTTGATACCTTGTAATTTGTCTGGAGTAGGTTTATCAATGATAAGAAGGGATTTGTGCTAGGAAATGATGGGGTCTTGCTTCGCTATCTTGGATGACGTTGTAATTATAAATGGTAATCCACGTGATCACGTTTGGTAATTGGTATATTTATCAGAACCTACAGGCTTGTTCAACCATCGTCATCTATAACCACCCCTTCTACTTTTTTTTTTTTTTTTGATAAGTTAAGAACTTTATTAAGCACACTGTAATAGGCGGAGTCCGAGTACATAGGAAGTATATACAAGAAACACCTAATTACATTCTAAAACTTAGAAAAACGAAGACAAGAACTCGTTTACAACCCCACCCTTGAGTACAATAGCAGAGAATCAGCTAAGTAGAGTGCTTATAAAAAACTTCCAAAATGCATCTCTATTGCGTTCCGATTAAAGCACCTCTCCGGGGAAAAAGGACAAGAAAGTGACAATTTCAATGAAAGCACCTTCTACTTTACTGTATGTTTCGATGAAGAAAGGGCCCTAACTTTCTTCTTGTCTTATGACTGTTACATTTGAAATTAGCAATTCATTGCCATATATGTTGTCCTCAAAGAAGTTATATATAGAGTAGTAGTGATTGCAGGATGTTAAAACGAGTCAGAAATAAGATTTGGTATTGGATGTCAGATGTTGAGCTCTTTTCCTTTTCATAAACTTGAATGCTACAGACAAAGATCCGTTCTTTAGGTGGGTCATGTTGAAAAATGTAAGCGATTCAATAGAATTAGAATGACAAATAATAAGCTATCCTGTTGCAAATTTTGTTACTTCAGAATCGTAGACCCTCTAAACCTGCACAGCTACACACAAATTGGATGCATATCCCAACTTTGTTTTGTACTTTCTATGCCGGTAATTATACGCATAGTGGAGGTAAACTCCTCATTTTTTTGGTATGTTCTAACCTCCTATTTCTTATGAAAAATTTTACTCATCATCCCTACATTACACACCACACATAATTTTTATTTTTAATTTTTTTTCTTAACAAGTATGTGGTGTAAGGATGATGAGTAGAAGAACTCAATTAATTTAGTAAGAATAAAACTAAAAAAATAATGTGGTGTATAGTGTTTGAGATGATGAGTATTAAAATTCATTCAAACCATCATTATCTATGGGCGAGAATGTCTATCTCTATGTGAGGATTTGGTATCTTGAATCTATACTCATGGGACGGGATGTAAAATTCTTCAAACCATTCCACGAAATATTGCCACGTTCTTCACACGAGAAGGAGAATGCATCGTGGGGATTGGGGTGGAACGGTTTCGTATTTGGCCACACTTGATAGTCGGGATATGGGATCCCCCAGCATATCACGTGGTGGTATCCTCGAGTGATTGGTCGGGTAGAAGCATCTCCGGTGCAACAAGTATCTTTGTGCGAAAAGCTTGTGTGGCAAATACCTGCTTGTGTGGCGAACACTGCCTGTGTGGTGAACACATGCCTATGTGCCATAGTAACACAGTATTACATATCTCGACGTCACGATAACCCGTCAAATAACCAACAAGAAATTGGAGATGTCAAATATAAGGTATAATCATATATTGTATGATTATCACAGATCGTATTGGTGAACATTGTTAGCACTATAAAAAAAACGTATTATGTTAATCAAGTCTTTTATGTCTGCTTTATTTGAATTTTATTTATTTATATATAACAGTTAACTTTTTTAATTGAAAATGTTACATACCACACTTTCATTTTAAAAGATCAACTTACACTTTTGTATCACCCTTAAATCAGTTTTTGTCTTTAAAAAGAAAAATCAAACATTAATGGATAATTCCATTATTGGGATAATATATTTTAAGGATCGAACAGCCAAATACTGGATGGATTGAACCCTTGACGACCATGTTAGGAATATAATCACGTTGAAGATGAGGTTAAATTTCCATGGGAGATGTACAAGTATTTTGTGCTTTTTTAGTTGACATCTTATGTTGCCTTGTTGTTTATCTTAATGTTCAAAATAGCAACTTATTTATTATTTCAATTAAGAAAATCATAGAATTATCGAGGGAGTCTATCGATTTTCTTTATTAAAATGTGTTTTTTTTTTCTAGCATTTTTGTTTGTTAATTTTTTAGTTTTTATTTTTTAAAAAAATACATAGAAAAATACTGTAAAAGGAATAAAAAAGACAATACTTCAAGACTGTACAAAATCTCGGAAGCTTTTGTGGACGTAACAGCATCCTTTCCATTAGGTGTATGGTAGTGATAGGGTTATTACGTTATTACTATCCATTACTACTTATATGTATTTGAATTATTTTTTATCATTTTTTTAAGTATTTTTTTTCACATCTTTAATCATTAAAAAGAATTAAAAAAATATATAATTTTACTAATAGTCACTTTCTTAATTATTAAGTAAAGAGTAATTCTACATACAACCGTGAAATGCGTAACCGTCGCGTAATCGCTTTGAAAAAGAGTGGGATCCACTATTAAAAAATTATTTTTTTTCATGTGGGTCCCATGTTTTATTCATTTTTTTCAAAACGATTACACGGCGATTACACAATTCACGATTGTAGATATATTTTCTCCTTCTAAAATTCTTGGAGCTAGTACGTACTTGAAATGGAAAGCATTATAGCATTTATTACATTGAATTACTCAAATGCAGTCAAGTAGAAAATATAGTTTTTTTATTTTTATTAAATTAACTGTATTGTACTAGTCAAATACTTTTAAGAAAGATTATAAGTTAGTTGAGGAAAAAAAAAGTAAGATTATGAGTTATAATAAAGTTATTGTAAAAGTTATATTTGGAATTTTATTAAAAACATATATAGAAAAATTGTCCAATTTTCAGTGCAAATCCAAAAATTTGATAATTGATATTCTTCATTGTTTTACATTTAGTATCAATAAGCAACTTTTTACTTTTTGATTACTTGAGGTCCGATTTTAAGTTTTCATGTGTTTGTTATTTGATATATACATATATATTTTTTTAATTTGATCATATAATCGATTAAATTAATGTTCAACTTTATCATTATAAAGTATCAATATCAAGGTTGATAAAATGTGTATGTTGGATAATTAGGTTAGAAAAAAAAAAAAAGTTGTCAAATAATAATTTAATTAAAAATTAAATTATTAATTAACATATGGTTAATATAATTACAAAATTTGAAAAATAAATTTATAAAAAAATATTATTATTAAAAAATAATATTTTATTATTATTTTAGCTAATAGATAGATAATTTAGTGCCAAGTTATATCTTGAATGACAAAGGCAAAAGGAAAATCATGTGATTTTAAGCAAATTTTGACTTTGGCTTTGGCTAGACCATTGCCAATACTCTTTAGGCTACTGACAACGGCAGACGATTTGTTAAGTCTCTAAATGCTAGTCCCTACCAACTATCATGCATCTAAAACTAAGTCATGGTCTAGTTGCACAAATCAGATAAGATAAAAGTTAAAAATTAAATAAAATATTGTTAAAATATTATTTTTATTTTGAAATTTAAAAATTTTGAATTGTTTATTATATTTTGTATGAATATTTGGAGAAGTTATAATAATTAGATGAGATGAAACGAGACCTAACTCTTCTTGACTTAATATGATTCATCACAAATTCTTTGTATGCTACAAATGTTTCTCAAGATTCGTTTTGGATAGTGATAGGGTTATTACCCTATTAATACCCAAGTGCATTTCAAATTATTTTTTTTATCATTTTTTTTAAGTATTTTTTAACATCCTTAATCACTAAGAAAAAATTAAAAAAAAATCAAATATAAAAAAGTAGTAAATAGATAGTAATAGGGTAGTAATTAACCCTATCATTATTTATTCATTTATATGCTTGGGTGGATAAAGAATACGAAAAAAATAATACATAAACAAAGAGATTACATTAATGAATTTTAAGAGTTTTAAGAGATTACTTGAATGGGAAAGGATTAAAAAAAAAAAAAAGAACTACGCGCTCATCGGTTTAATGAATGAAAGATTTAGAACAAATACAATAAAATATTTCAAAAAATGTATTAAAAAATTCTAAACAATTATAAAGTTTGTGTGCTCCATAAAATTAAAAAGGGCAAAATATTTTAAATAAAAGATCAATACTTAGAAATAGAAAATAGAAAATTTAAGAAATAAGATAAAAATAAAGAACTAAAGAAAACATAAAAGAAAAGTTTAGAAAAGATAATTGTTAAAAATGTAAAAAAATAAATATAAAAAATAAAATATAAAAATAAGAAATATTTTTTTGTCATTTAAACCAAAAACCCAAAATCCATAGAATAAAATGAAATATTGGAAGACCTAAATGACTTTATTTGAAGATAAATGCTTTAGCCACAAATAGATCCTATAAAAATAAATTCACAAACTGATGTGACTTGATGTGGTACGTTATATTATAAAACTACTTTTATTGTAAAGTAGATTTAACGTATCATATGAAATCATATAAATTTATTAATTTATTTTTATAAAATATCTTTATAGTTGTAGTACTTTTAAAGTAATATAAATTTCGGTATCATTTAATACATTTGTCAAATTTTCACGAGAGGAGAAGAAAGAAAGAAAAAAGAAAGGCTCTGAATTGTTGGGAAGAAGGGGAGAAAGGATTCATATGTAACAAAACATCTACACAAAATACAATAAATAATTCAACTTTTTCAAATCTAAAAAAAAAATTATATTCTAAAAATATTTTATTTAACTTTCAACTTCCATCTCATCTCATTTATGTAACAAAACGAGGCCTTATAGTTCTTTATTTTTATTTAGTGGATTGCTTTATCAGCCACTTAAATCTACTTAAGATATGATATATAATTAAGTGTGACTAAAAATGATAAAAATTAAGGTGAAAAAGTGCATTACTCTAAACATTGTAGTTTGTAAATATTTTATTTATCAAATCTCAATCATCCAATTCTAATAATATTATAATTAGAAAAATTTTACTCATCATCCTCACACCACACATGACTTTTTATCTTTTTATTTTTTTTCCCTTAGCAAGTATGTAGTATATGAATGAGGAGTAGAATACTTGAAATTCTTTTACATCTCAATATGAGTCTTCTCTCTGGGTCATTCTAAGAACGGACAGAGGTGAAGTGTGAGTTCGTGCCTACTTCGTTAGGGAAGTAGGGGGAAGAGTCTCTGATAGTGAAATCGAGGAGGAGGGTGGAGGAACTAGAGGAAATCTAGGAGAGATTGTGATGGAATGAGGAGGAGAATGCCCCGATTGAGCTCAGTTTGGGGGATTATGAGAGGCAGTGTTTAAGGGGAGGAGCCGTCTGGTGGGTAGGGTTATTGTAGATCGTGTAATTAGAAAGGATGTTGCAAGTAAAACCATGGAGAAGATTTGGAAGGTTAGCAAACCGATTATCTTCTAGGAGTTCTGATCAATTTGTTTTATCATTACGTTTGTAAATTTGGGAGACAATAACAAAGTAATGGATGGGAGACCATGGCTGTTTGACAGTCACCTATTTGTCGTCAAACCTTTTGATGAGATGACCCAACCAAATCAGCTGAAATTTGATCATTAGCTATTTTGTGTGCAGATGCATAACTTTCCATTAGCAAGTATGAACTGCCAAATAGGGGAATTTGTTGGGGAATCAATTGGAAGAGTAGTGGACGTAGATGTGCAGGAGGATGATGTGGGTTAGGGTGTGAGACGCATGTGAGGATTGAATGTGACCTCAGGAAAGTGTTTGCATGGGCAAGGACTGTTAATCTTGATGGGAGGAGTATGTGGATTCCTTTAACATATGAGAAACTATTGAAAATGTGCTTTAAATGTGGACGGATTCTGCATCAAGAGCATGGGTGTACTGAGGGAGCAGGAGGTCAGTTTGGTCCATGGTTGAGGACTTCTTCAGTTTCTCAGAAAAAACCTGAAGTGGAAAGAAAGGGGTTGAGGAGGAGGCGTATGGGGCAGAAAATGGTGAAGGGGGAAGGGAAGGTGATGGGGAGGCATGCTAGTTTATGAAAGAGAAAACGAATGAAGGGGAAGGGATCGGGACAAAAGGGACTATGGCGCAGGGTAAGATGCAGCAAACTAGGAGGGATGAGCTCAGTGAAATCATTATCTTTGTTGGGGTCTATAGGGTGCCATGACTCCTGTTGCGGCACATATCTTCCACGGATCACATGAGATTATGAGGCTAGACAGTAATAAGGAGAACTGTAAATTGAATTTGGGAGGTAGGAAGCAAGGAGACGGCAATGTATTACCAACAAATTTTGACTACAGTGAAGCAGTGATGGATCCTAAACGTGGCCACTGGAAGAGATGAGCATGCGCAACAAATACAAGTGTGTCTCCTACCTCATCTGTTGGTTACAAAAAAAGGGGTGTGGTAGAGGGGGAGTGGATGGTGAAGTGAGAGAAGAGCTACTAAAGTGAGGAGAGGAAATGTAGTAATCGCTAGTGATAATGAAACAACAGAGGCGGAGGCTGTTTGATAGCCCCCCAGGCATTATGAATCTGGTGAGTTGGAACTGTCGAGGGCTTGGGAACCCTTGGACAGTTCAAGACCTCTACCTTATGGTGGAAGAGAAGAGGCCCAAAGTTGTGTTTCTTATTTAAACAAAAACTAACTCAAGTAGAATAGATGCTGTGAAAAGAAGGCTTGGCTTTGCTGGATGTTTTGTGGTTGATGCAATTGGGAGGAAGGGGGGGTTGGCTTTATTATAGAAGGATGAGAATGGAGTTGATATTCAAAACTAATCGCAGTGGCATATAAGTGCATGGATCCATGATGAGGAAGCTAGATGTAAATGGCTTTTAATAGGGTTTTATGGCCATCCAGAAACTGGAAAAAGAAAGGACTCCTGAAACTTGCTTACTCAACTAAAACCTGATGCACAAACTGCTTGGCTTGTAGCATGTGATTTTAATGAAATAATATCCCAATCATAGAAACATGGGGGAAGTCAAAGGGGGGAGCAACAAATGAAACTCTTCAGGGAGGCCTTGGAAATAACCTCTCTTTTTGATTTGGGATGTAAGGGGGATAAGTTTACTTGGAGCAATCAACATATTGATAATACCTTTACAAAAGAAAGGTTGGATAAGGTTGTTGCAAATTGTCAATGGATATCTGCTTTCAAGGAGTGTATTAGGGGGGGGGGGGGGGACTTACAGCAAGGTGCTTTGACCATAAACCCTTACTAATGTCCAGGACAATGGAAAATTGTCGAAAAATGAAGAGATGTGCCTTATTCAAATATGAGGCTAATTGGGCTACTATGGAAGTGTGTGAACAATTAATTCAGCAGGTGTGGTCAAAGGAAGTAAATACAGTGAATCCATCGATGGGGGTCCAAGAGTCTTTAAAAATATGCAGTGGGGCTTTGATTAAGTGGAGTAAGGGGTGGCTAAAGATTTTACAAGAGAAATTAGCTACATATCTGATCAGTTGAGAAAGCTACAAGATGACGAAGGCCCCCATAATTCTATGAGGATTAAACAGGTACAAAATGAAGTAGGTCTGCTCCTAGAACAAGAGGACCTGAAGTGGAAGTAGAGGGCTAAAAGAAACTGGTACCTCCTTGGGGACAGAAATACAAATTTTTTTTGAAAGATGTGCATCCCAGAGAAGAAGGAAGAACCAGATAAAGTCAGTAGTTGATTCTGATTCAAGAATGAGAGTAGAACCTGAGGAAATAATTGAAGCCTTCAGGAAGCATTATGAAGGGATATTTCAATCCACTTGGCCGACCAAAGAGATGTGATCAGCTTGTTTGCTTTCGATGGAAGGGAAAGTGACTGAGGAAATGAATGAGATGTTATTGAGGGAATTCACAAAGGAAGAAGTGGAGGCAGCTATGTTCCAAATAGGTCCTCTGAAATCTCCAAGGCCTGATGGATTCGGGGCATATTTCTATAACATATTCTAGAGTAAAGTGGGGGATCAGGTATGTAATGCAGTCTTAGCTGTTTCTAAAGGGGGTGAAATGGACCTAACCATCAACTCTACTTATATTGTGTTGATACCTAAGGTGAATAAGCCTTTGCCTGTTACAAATTATAGGCCTATTAGCCTATGCAATGTATTATATAAAGTCATTGCAAAGACCTTGGCTAATAGGCTAAAACATGTACTCAATGTTGTTATCTAAAGCAACCAGAGCGCATTCATACCTAGTAGACTCATCTTTGATAACATTGTGGTAGCCTATCAGTTCCTTCATTCCATTAAGAATAGGAGGTGTGGGAAAGTGGGGAACATGGCTATAAAGTTAGACACGTCAAAGGCATATGACAGAATGAAATGGAGTTATTTGGAAGAAGTTATAAGAAGAATGGGGTTTGACACCATATAGATTGCTTTAGTTATGAAGTGTGTCATTACTGTCTCTTATGCAGTGCTGTTAAATGGACACCAGGAGAGTTTTTTAGACCCTCAAGGGATTAAGACAGGGTGACCCCATGTCACCTTATTTGTTCCTGTTGTGTGCAGAGGGCCTGAGCAACCTGATTAGTTATTCTGAGCAGAAAGGATTCATCAGGGGGGTGCCTGTGGTGAAGGATGAAACTAGACTCACACATATCTTATTTACTGATGATTGTGTTCTTTTGGGTAGGGCAAAGCTGGAGGAATGGAAGAAAATCAATAGTCTACTCGAGCTGTATGAGAAAGCCTCAGGGCAGTGTCTCAATAAACAAAAGACTTCCATTTTCTTTAACTCGGACACAAAGGTCAATGAGAGGAAATTGATTCAAAGAGAGGTGGCAGTAAGTATCAGAAACTGCTATGAAAAATACCTGGGACTTCCAGCCATGGTGGAAAGATCAAAATACAATACCTTTCGAGGTATTAAGGATAGGGTGTGGCAGAAGATAAACAATTGGAAAAACCAATTTCTATCCTCCTTTAGTAAGAAATCCTTCTAAAGGCTGTGATTCAATCAATATCCAATTACCACATGAGTATCTTCAAGCTACCTGCAAAGTTGTGTAAAGAAATATCAGCCATGATGGCTCATTTGTGGTGGGGCTTTAAACATGAGGATAGGAAAGCACAATGGTGCAACTGGAGTAGAATGGAGGAACCAAAAAAATCATGGAGGGCTTGGGTTCGTGGATTTTAAGAGTTTTAACCAAGCTCTACTTGCAAAGCAATGTTGGAGGATTTTGACAAACCCCAACTCCTTGGCTGCAAGTCCTAAAGGAGAGATATTTCAGATATACTGAGTTCTTGAAGGCAAACTTAGGCCTAAGGCCTTCTCTGATCTGGAGGAGCTTATGTGGAGCAATGAATTTCCTCAAAGAGGGACTTATTTGGAGGGTGGGGAATGGTAGAGATATCAGAATTTGGGGTGATAGATGGATCCTAAGACCTTCCACTTACTGCCTAAAATTCCTAATAAAGAGATTTGATTGTAACTCAAGAGTTGTGGAGTTTATTGATGAAGAAAGGGGATAATGGAAAGAAGATGTTATCAGAGACACTTTAAATGAAGAGGAAGTTGAACTGGTGTGCAGCATACCCTTTAGCCTTTCTGGTTTAAAGGACAAGTAAATTTGGAGACACACAAAAGATGGACATTTCAATTTTAAAAGTGCATATCATCTAGATATGAGTAGAAGAAATAGAGTGAAGGGAGAAGCCATTGTTGCCTAATGGGAAGTGAAAGTTAGAAACCTGTTTGGAGGTTGAATATTCCAGGTGTTGTGAAGACTATCATTTGGAAAGTCATCAATAATTGTCTCCCTACAATAGTGAACCTGACTAAGAGAAAGATTATTGAGAACCCCTTGTGCCCAATATGTGAAAAAGAGGAGGAAACGATTTGTCACACTTTGTTGAGCTGTCCAGTTGCATCTAATGTGTGGGTTGAATCTATAAGCCCTATCCACAAATGGTCCAGCAATGAAGTTGATTTCGTTGTGTTATGGAAGAAGCTATCTTTGAAACTTCAACAAAATGACTTGGATGTTGTAACAACTATCATGAAGAGGCTTGGATTGGAAGAAACAAATTTATTTATGAGATGACCTTTTCTAGTCTCAGAGTGGTAGTGAAACAAGCAAGCGAGAGTCTTGATGAGTTCAAGCAGGCGTAGAACAGCCTAGGGGGGTCAAAAGTTGTTGGGAGTGCTAATAGGTGCATGGCTAAATGGAGACCACCTAATGGCAATGGTGTCAAAGTCAATTGGGATGCTGCACTTGATACAGGAAACAAAAGCATGGGAACATGAATTGTTATCAGAGACTCTCAATGGGAGATTTTGGTCTCTCTGTGTATGAGTAGGAAGGAAGTTACAAACCCGATGATAGCAGAAATATTGGCCTTATGAAGATCTTTGAAATTATGCATTGAACTCGACTTTAATTCTGTCACATTTGAAGGAAATGCTTTAGAAGTTATAAAGGTTGTGAATAATGTCAAGGAATGTTGGGCATGGTATGGCCAATTGATAGAAGATATCAAAGGTTTTTTCATAATAGAATAGGGTGGAGAATTCAATATACTCATAGAGAATGTAATAATGTAGCTCATCAGCTTGCTAAGATAGGCATGTCTAGGGAGAAGGAGCAAGTTTGGATAGAGGAATGTCCAAAGGAATTGTATAGGGCGGTTTTATATGATATAATTTGTATAGGCCAAACATTGAATTGAATGATATATAGAGTTAACTTAAAAAAAATGATGAGTAGAATAATTCAATTAAAATCTCTTATGTATGCGATGGCAGGCAAGTATAATTACACTAAATTTATAACTTTTAAGTGATACACTATATTTATTCCATAAAATATTAAATCTTGTATAAAATATTACGAGAAGCCCCCTGACAAGATGCTGCGTAAATATCATAGATACACATACCAATCTCCTTTTTCCATGTAGTGATTCTATACTTTTTTAAAAAACCTAAACCACACCATAGGATTTTTATATTTTAAAATCCTAAAATATATATCTTAAGAGAAAATCTTCTCACTTGTCATTCCACTAATGCCCAAAGAACAGCTGCCAATGTTATCCTGCCACATAGCCACCCATCGTGAAAATAAGAAAAAATCTTCTTCAGACCACTTAGCACGCAAAATAATTTTAGTGTTGGAGTCTACCAACCCATACCCTCCCTCTCTCCCATCCACCACCAGGAACATGCATGACAGAAGGCCACGCAATCCTGACCCACCCTCGTGCTCCTCTATCCCATCGACTGTTGGGAACCTCCTCCGTTCAAGGCTATTATGGTGGTAAGTCACTGATTTTTCTGTTTTTTTTTCTTACTTTTGGAAAATAATTTGTATGAAATTTGGATTGATAAATTATGAATTTTTCGGTTATTTAACCGAAGTCAGTCATGAATTTGGGTAGACTACAATTCATAAGTTGTAGCCTTCGAATTTTACAATCCTATTAACCTTCAATTTTTTCATAAGTTCTAGACTGTATTTCCTATTAGTCTTCGAATTTTACAATCCAAAGTTGTTCTGGAAAGTGAGAATGACACATCTTATACGTTGGAGTAGACTACAATTCATGGGAGGTGATCCTTGTTGGGTTGTTTGAATCTTGTGTGAACAAAATAGAAGTTGAGGGGTAGGACTTCTTATTTTATATTTGCTTCGTGGAGGTTCTTTTGTGTTTGTGCAGATTCCATTATGTTCCATTCTTGCAACAGGGAGGTAAAGGACGATATATACTTTCTTATTCTTCATTAATGCTTTTGATCTTTCCTTTTTGATGTAATTGTGAAAAATATTCTCATCTTTTACTCATATTTGTTAGGGGAGCTCTTAGTTATTTGTGCTTTACTTCCCACTTCCCCGTTATTCAAAAGTTAGAGCTCTTCACTTAGTGCATGCACTTTGCACCGAGTATAGAGCCTACTGTGGTAGTTTGCTGAGGTTAGAATATTTGTTATTCTTTGGTCAGAAATTGAGCTTGCTTTTAAGCCTTGCTTTCTTGTTCCAATTACAACAACGATCATGTTAATTTATTCAGGAAGGATGTTCATTATTGTAAAGGTCTGTAATCTTGATGATAATCATATCTTACATGAAAACAACCAATTTACTTAGATGAATGAGTATAATCCAACCATGTATACTCTAAACAATGTTTTCAACTTTGATCATGGCTCTCATCCTCTCTTTACTATCCAATAGTAAATAACAAAGACTGGTAATTTTAACTTAAATACTGAAGTGATGCTTTTTCTCAACTGGATGACACAATCTTCACTCCAACTCACTCCAAAATTTGGGGCAAAAGTCTACTACAATGGCTTGAGTTCACAAAGCTGAGACTACAAAAATTAAAGATTTAAATATGGCGCTTACTTTTTTTCTCTGAATATGACAGGTGTGGTTTAATATTTAATACTACTAAGTAAATGGTTGGCTCAATTGTTTAGAATTTTGTGAGATGGGTTGATTTGCCTATTGCAGTGAGAATTTGCAATAGGATTGTGTTCGTCTAAGTTGTTGGAACTCGATAAATCAATCCTTTTAAGAAGTCTAGGTTGAGAGGCTAGTCCTGGTTTTGGTATTGACTTGCTATGAAAGATTTTGATCCGGGCTGACAATGCTAACAAATTATCTCAATCCTTTGTTGTGTATTTATCAAATAAAAAATAAAAAATTCTTTGTTGTGTAGTGTAAGTATCTCATTTTTCTTGAAAAATATCGAATGAAATGCTTTCACTATGGACTTGTTGACTATAATATCAATGGTATCGAAAGTGAAACCATTTTGACCAATTGGGTTGAACCTAATTTATTATGCCTTGGACAATTACGACACTCATAAAGAAGGCATTCTGTTTTCCCATCCAAGATATATGTTCATACTCTTGTTTGAGTTTGGACGTAGGATACATGACTTGTGTGCTGATATATATGTTCATATTCTTGTTTGTGTTTGGACTTAGGATACCAGATACATGACTTGTGTGCTGATATATATGTTCATACTCTATTTTCCAGCAAATGAAAAATTCATCTTCTCATTCTGGTTCAAGTTCTTGGACTGCAAGAGGGAAAGATAGAGCTAGTTTGGAGAGAGAGAGAGAGAGAGATAGAGATCATTTTGCTATTGTGACATTCCATCAAAATTATGGATTTCTGGCAAGGCTAATAGTTTTGGTAGACGCTTTTACAACTGTCCAAATTATAAGATCAATAAACAATGTGAATTTTTGGAATGTATTGATTTTGAAATTGAGCAAAACACTTGCTACAAGGAGATGTTGGAGTTAGCTCAACGAATGAATGACAAGTTACGTGATTAACATGTAATGATCGAACAAGACAAATTTAAAGCAATGGAGAAGAAGTATAAGGGAACCTTGAAAGTGTTGTTCTTGTCATGGTTTTTTTTTATTGTGATTTGTGCTAGAATTCTTATGTATCCGAGAAACAATAATATACATCGGCCGGTGCTAAGACTCATGTAATGTTGTAATGTTTAAGGCACTTTCTGGAATGTCTCGTGGATATGATGCCTTTTGCCAATGTTGTTGGCACTTTTTGGACAATTGAATGTAATGAACATGTTTTGGACAAATAATTGGGGATATGTTGGACATTTCTTGTACAAGTTTATTAACATTTTTCGCATAGTTTTTTTGACATGTTCTTGATAGATTTTTGGCCATATTTGTACAGGTTTTGGAATATGTTTTGGACTATTTTTGTAGCCAATCTTAAATAAGTACACAAACACAAAATATCTTCAAATTTTGATTAGATTTCATAATTCAGCCTTACATAGAGGTCAATCATCCGAAATTCAGTATTACATAAAGAAATAAAATATCATCCGTAATTCAATTACGCAAAGAAATATCATCCTCAATTCTCAATTACAAAGGTCATCCTTGCTTGCATCAATTAAACAATCTACTTTTCAAAAGCTTCATGTAGCCAGAATTGATAATTTTACTGTAACATGAAAATAAAATCAATAAAATTCTAAAAAATTAAAGACTTTAAAAAATCTTGTCCATAACATATCAAAGCACCAAAAAAATCACGTACAACGTATAACCAAGTCTCCACTATTTTGAGATATGTCACTTGTAACAACCCGATCCTAAGTTTATGTCATAATATAAGTTTTATATATTTTTTCATATAGTTATAAATATATTATTATTATTATTATTATTATTATTATTATTATCAGATTTTATATTATTCATTTTAATAAGATTATTATCATTTTAGTATTGGTATTTTTATTATGACCCCATTTTTTTTTTTTAGAATAACCACTAGAGTTTTGTTTTGAAATAAAAATCTTATTTCTCCATATCTCGTAAGCCTCATCCTTATCTACTAATTTATAAATCCAAATCCTATTAGGAGACGACTCATATCAGAAAACCCTACCATATATCCTCCCTTTCTCCCTCTATAAAAGCTCATGAAGCCTTTGTATTAAATGTAACACAAAACATGAACATACCTTCCCCATGCACATCTCAGCCCTTGCTTTGCCAAAAACCACAGTGGAGACACCATCAAACACAAGCAAACAAATCGAAACCATGGAGACCACCATAAACAGCCAACACAAATCCCCTATTTCCTCTTAGACAAAACAGAGTACTGCTAGATTCAAGAGAAACCAACGAGTCTCCACCACACCGAAGCAGCTATGGACGGCCTAGAAATTGCCGCTGGTCATCGCCGGAATACACCCACCAACCATCTCGCTAGAAACCACCCAGACAGCCACGGAAACCACCGCCCGAGCACTCTCCGTCGGCCCAGATTCGCCGCACGTTGCTCTTGCTGCCGCACTCACCACCATCAGCCATGACAGCAATCATGTCTCTTTTCCCTCTCTCGGCATCGCACCACCCTGCCCAGAAGACCCAGTCGCGCCGTCGACCGCTTCTGGCCTCCCAGAATCCCCGAACCGTGCCACTGCCCTCGGTGAGCCCTCTGTTTTCTCTTGCACGGCTTCTCCTTCTGGTTCTGTCCGTGTGCCATAAAACCTCCATGAAATATTGATTCACAACAGGCCCTTGGGCCTTATGTATGCTAGGCTAATTAGATAAGCTTGTGTTTTAAAAAGTAAATTGGGCTTGATCTTCAACAACTGTTTTAGTATTTTTATTGGGCTTAGCATTAATATTTTAAAAGTGAGTTTTTACTTAAATAAATATATTAGTCAAGGGCTCATTTTTATAAGAAAGTATTTAAAGAATTTGAAATATATTTTAAAGTATACTATTGAGCCTAATATTTTAGTTAATATTTCCTATGCCTATTTAGCCAGATTTTAATAAAATTATTAAGTTATATTTTAAATAGAAATTAAGAAGTATATTAAGAATATTTAAATGATATTTGTATTTATTAGGTTTCTTATAAGATTTGATAATTCTGTTAAGAAATGAAACTTATTTTAAGAATTGAAGTTTTATTACTTATTTTAAAATAGCTAAAGTATTCTACTAAATTATAATATGTTATTTGTATTTAAGTAATTTAAATACCAGGATTTATTGTTATGGTGTTAAACAGAAGATTTATTTGACTATCATTTAGATTGTGAATTTAATTTAGTAGGATATTAGTACATATTGTTCCCAAACAGATTTAGTGATAGTTATTATTGCATATATGTGTCGAGCTACGAAATAAGATTCAAGAAGAAGCGCAGTGAAGCAAGTAATTTGATCATAAATTAGGATCATCACAGTTCAGCTTATATATAAGTATTATTCAAGCCAATTCATTGACAACCATTATTTATGCACCACTCATGTCATATGCAAACATGTCATCCAGCATAGTATATGATCATGTCATTCCGCATCATGTTCAAATTCAGAAATTATAATTATGTATGTATTATGTCATGCATCTCATGTGTATAAAACACGTAAGCTATCTTAAGTTCAAGTGCAAGATAAGATCATATCAGTTAATCAGATGGCCATTCAGATGCATGGTACCAATGCAGTTCAGTTTCAGGATGGATGTGCAAGCCACGGACTCAAGCGTGGTCCACCATAGTATGCCATAATACTATCAGCAGCTCCCCTTGCTGCAGCAGGACGTGGGGCCGGTGCACAACCTCGCACACAGGGTTAAGTGTGTTGGCCAGTCAGATCAGTCAATTAAGTTAGACCAGTCAGTTAATTCAGATAAATCAATCATGCATAGCATAAGTATCAATATGAACAGTCATGAATTTTAAGCTCTCAACATGAAAACTTTTATGAAAACCTTATGTTTATTACGTTTACGTTGTGATGGATTTCTTACTGAGTCTTCAACTTATTTTAGTTTGTTTTCATGTTTTTAACCACCAAGGTGAGGATGATGAACACGAGCAGGCAGACCAGGATTACAAGGAGCAGTTGATTTAGTTTCAGATCTTCTAGAATAAAATTGCTTTTATAACATAAATTTTATTCAGTTATTCATTTAATATTTTTGGAAGACATTTTATTAGATAAACATTTTTATGAAATAAATGCTAAATTCATGTTATTAAATATAAGATCTCTTGCCGGGTTTATTTTATGAAAAACACGTGACACTCATAGCCTCCGGGAAAGGGGTGTTACATCACTTCTCTATAATCACGGAGCAAACTAGTACTTCTCGGTGTGAGTAGCTCATGGTTATGTGATGGCACATATTTGCATACTGTCCACTTCTCACAATCTTTTTTTATTGTCATCGTTGCTTTACATCCAATCTTTGTCTCAGTAGGTTCAAGAATTGTTCATTCTTTTTGTTTGCTTGTTTCACGTTGAAACCTTTCTCTTGTACGAACATAATCTACTTCTATTAATTTTCTCTCCTCTTTTGACAATCGAGTATGGTTGGTCCTTATTGCAAAACCTATTTATCTTGCATACGCCTTGTAAGATTGTTGGACGTCTTCTACGTCCTCAAATCCCATACCAACAAATGGCTTCAAAGGACCACTACTGGAAGAGGACATCACATTCACTACATCTTTCACATTCACTCAATCTTCCACATTCACTCTATCTTCTGTATTCACATCACACTGTTCATTCACATTCACATCACTATGTTCTTCAACATTCACATCACTATCTAAATTCGAAATACAATCCTTCAAAGCAAAATAGTCATAGAGTATTACCAATAAGAAAAATATCACAATTTGTGCAAGAAAAATCATGTTTCAATATAGACTAGTGCATTTAACCCAACTTATCTAGTTTATAAGCAACTTTGTAAATAAGCTAATAGTCTCAGAAAATGGTTAGGTGCAGCATCAGTGTACACAATTTATTAGAGTGCACGAAAAAATCCTATTTGGATACAGAAACACTCTCAACCCATCTCATCTCATCATTATAACTTTTTCAAATTTTCATATAAAATATAATAAACAATTTAACTTTTTCAAATCTCAAAACAATAATAATATTAAAAAATAATGTTCTAACAATATTTTATTCAACTAATCTAAAATCATCTCATCTCATCTCATCTCACTATCCAAACGAGCACTAACCATAGCCAATATAAGTTGAATGGCTCCAATGAATTTCCAATTAAATTAATCCACTTATCATTAACAAGACATTAGCATGAACTACTACTCACAATATAAGGCATAAATTTATGTCCACAATGAATTGTCAAATAAAGTTACAAAAAAATCAAAATAAAATCTTACAATACATTTCTTCTTTTGTTTACTTTCTCAACCACAATATTAGAGTGTAAGGCCTCGTTTTTTTTTCGTAGATGAGATGAGATAAGTTGAGATAAAAGTTGAAAGTTAAATAAAATATTATTAGAATATATTTTTTTAATATTATTTTTATTTTTAGATTTGAAAAAGTATAATTGTTTATTATATTTTATGTGAAAATTTAAAAAATTTGTAATGATTAGATAAGATGAGATGAAAAATTTTATGAAGGTGAACGAGGCATAAGAAAAAAAATTATTTGACAATGAATACCGTGGATGTGAATGGGGTAGCTCTGGGGTAAATTTTCTGTTACAAAATTTAGATTTAGAGTGCAATATTTTTGACTCAATCATGCCTTCCATAAAGGTAAATGGGGTAGACCTGAGGTAAATTTTCAAGTACAAACAATATTTAAACAACTCCTACAAAGATACATTTTCGAAATAAATAAATAAACCAATAAATAAAAAACAGAAATAAAAAACCATTTTCAGAGGATGGAGATAGACAGAGGAGGACGATGGCGGTCTTGTTGTGGCAGCAAAGTCATCCTAGAGCAGCGAATGGTTGACGATGGTTGCAAGAAAAAATCGTTGCCGCTGAGAGTGGAAAAAGAAATCTTCGGGAGTGAGTGAGCTGAAAGAAAGACAAAATGTAAATAGCATAAGCAGCGGCTCATGAGAAAGAAATCACAGATTTTTTTTTCTGCTAGAAATCTCATGTGATGTAGCTCATTAACTTACTGTGTGGAGCACTTATGTGTCCATCTGTTATTGGTGTCCTTTAATCCCAGGAGACATCACATCCGCTCCAAAGCGGACCTGATATCTTAAATTCTAAAATCACAAACCCTACCTTATTACTAAACCATTTCATACCACAAGCATACCATCAATTAGCTGGGTCGATACTAGACGCCACCATGAGAGGGGTTGGAAAATTACTTCGACGCATAATGGCACCCAACGACCTTACATCAGAGCAAATTTGTGTTCGGAACACCATCGGCGCCGAGCTGGATCCAATCATATCTATATATTTATTACCCCCTCGACGTTGGGTGGCCTCAAACTACGTTGGCCAGCATGGTCCTCGACACCTGGGTTGGGTGTTCGGAACCAATTTGGGGTGACCGACCGCTCCCTTTATGTGGCAGGACTGCCCACTTGTATCTTTATATATATATATATATATATATATATATATATATATATATATAATTTAAATATATTTTAAAAAACGAAATCTAATCCTTTGTAGGGATTAGAAATCACATTTTAGGCTCGGTTTGGATTGAGAAACACTCTCAACTCATCTTATATCATAATTACAACTTTCATGATTTCCACATAAAATACAATAAATAATTCAACTTTTTTAAATCTCAAAACAGTAATAATATTAAAAAATAATATTCTAACAATATTTTATCCAACTTTTAACTTTCATCTCAACCCATCTTATCTCACTATCCAAACCTAACCTAACCTTAAAAATTTAATTGTAAGGGACTACATCCTGGTTTAAGGGATGTGGTCCGGAACCAATTTGGGTGTTTGGAACCAATTTGGGGTGACCGGCTGCCACTTTATGCGGCGGGTCTGCCTACTTGTATCTTTTTTTTTTTTTTTTTTTTTATATATATATATATATATAATTTAAATATATTTTAAAAACAAAATCTAATCCTTTGTAGGGATTAGGAATCACAAATTCAGTTTGGATTGAGAAACACTCTCAACTCATCTCATCTCATAATTACAACTTTCACAAATTTTTACATAAAATATAATAAACAATTCAATTTTTTCAAATCTCAAAGCAATAATAATAATAATAAATAATATTCTAACAATATTTTATGTAACTTTTAACTTTCATCTTAATTTATCTTGTAACGCCCCAATAGAAGACCCAAACCACATAGCCTATACTCCAAAAGGACTAGTCAATGATACAATTGGAGCTTCATTGGAACCTTATAAAGAGTAAGAACTTCTCATTCCCAAGCAATGTGAGATCCTATACACCACCTACGCTTATTCATATCATATGGGGTATCACAATCTACCCCCCTTAAATTCCCGACGTCCTCATTGGGCCTGTCCATTATAGGTGGCACGGCTCAAGTCCCACATTTCTGGTTGGGATAGGCTCTGATACCATTTGTAACGCTCCAATAGAAGACCCAAACCACATGGCCTATACTCCAAAAGGACTAGTTAATGAAACAATTGGAGATTCATTGGAACCTTATAAAGAGCAAGAACTTCTTATTCCCAAGCAATGTGGGATCCCATACACCACCTACCCTTATCCATATCATATGGGGTATCACATATCTAATTTTTTATCCAAACTTAACCTTATTCGTTTGTTGAGGTGTTAACTTTTAAAATTTAATTGTAGGGGACCACATCCTGGTTTAAGGGATGTGGTAACCAAGATGTGGTCCGGAACCATTTGGGGTGATCGGCCACTCCCTTTAGGTTGTGGGACCTCCCACTTATATATATATATATATATATATATATATATTAAATATATTTTTAAAAAAAAGAAATCTAATCCTTTGTAGGGATTTTGATAACATTTTAGGCTCAATTTTGATTGAGAAACACTCTCAACTCATCTCATCTCATAATTATAACTTTCACAAATTTTCACATAAAATACAATAAATAATTCAACATTTTCAAATCTCAAAACAATAGTAATATTAAAAAATAATATTCTAACAATATTTTAATCAATGTTTAACTTTCATTTCAACTCATCTCATCTCAACTCACTATCCAAATCAAACCTATTCATTTGTTGAGGTGTTAACTTTTAAAATTTAATTGTAAAGACCACATCTTGTTTTAAGGGATGTGGCCTGGAACCAGTTTGGGTGTCCGGAACCAATTTGGGGTGATCGGCCGCTCCCTTTATGTGGCGGGACCGCCCACTTGTATCTTATATATATATATATGTATTATGTATGTATATAATTTAAATATATTTTAAAAAATGAAATCTAATCCTTTGTAGGGATTTGGAATCACATTAGGCTCAGTTTGGATTGAGGAACACTCTCAACTCATCTCATCTCATAATTATAATTTTCACAAGTTTTCACATAAAATACAATAAATAATTCAACTTTTTCAAATCTCAAAACTATAATAATATTAAAAATAATATTCTAACAATATTTTATTCAACTTTTAACTTTCATCTCAACTCATCTAATCTCAACTCACTATCCAAACCTAACATCATCGTTTGTTGAGGTGTTAACCTTTAAAATTTAATTGTAGGGGACCACATCTTGGTTTAAGGGATGTGGTCCGGAACCAATTTGGGTGTTTTGAACCAATTTGGGGTGACCGGCCGCTCCCTTTATGTGGCGGGACCGCCCACTTGTATTATATATATATATATGTATGTATGTATTATGTATGTACATAATTTAAATATATTTTAAAAAACGAAATCGAATCCTTTGTAAGGATTAGGAATAACATTTTAGGCTTAGTTTGGATTGAGAAACACTCTCAACTCATCTCATAATTACAATTTTTACAAATTTTTACATAAAATATAATAAATAATTCAATTTTTTCAAATCTCAAAACAACAATAATATTGAAAATAATATTCTAACAATATTTTATTCAATTTTTAACTTACATCTCAACTCACTATTCAAATCTAACATGATTCATTTATTGAGGTGTTAACCTTTAAAACATAATTGTAGAGGACCACATCATGGTTTAAGGGATGTGGTCCGGAACCAATTTGGGGTGACCGGCCGCTCCCTTTATATGGCAGGACCGCCCACTTGTATCTTATATATATATATATATATATATATATATATATATATATGTAATTTAAATATATTTTAAGAAATGAAATCTAATCCTATGTAGGAATCACATCCCTTTAAACTAGGATGTGTTCCCTTACAATTAAATTTTTAAATGTGTTAACCTTTAAATGTGTGTTAACCTTAAAATGTGTTATCCGCACAACACCTTTTATTCGTTTGTTGAGGTGTTAACCTTTAAAAGTTAATTGTAGGGGACCACATCCTGGTTTAAGGGATAGGTGCTGCTCAACACCATGAATTTGTTTCCTCAAATTTATTATTAGTGTAAATTATATTTTTTATTTTTTAATTTTTTAAATGAGTAATACTATGCACCACACTCCATCTCATTTTCATCTCACCATACAACATGTGACATATTTATCATCGTTGGATGATAAAGAATCATTCAATAAATGATTATCCAATGATGATAAATGTGTCACATCTTGCATAGTGGGATGAAAGCTGAATGATAGTGTGGTGTATGAAATTTTCTTTTTAAAATATCTTTAAATCTTTTTAAAAATTAAAAAATATACATCACTTCACTAATAGTTATTTTCTTAATCATTAAAAAATTAAAAATAAAAACTAAAATAAAATACTTGAGCTTGAACAATAATTTTAAGGCTACGTTTGGATGTTGAGATTAGTTGAGTTGTAAATAGTTGTATTTTGTGGATTCTATTAAGATTGGTTTAACTTTTTAAAAGTGAAATGAGTTTAACTTTTTACTTTGAAATATACGAAATAGGTTGAGGGGTTTAACTATTTTATAAAAAATTGAAAAATAGTAAATTTCAACACTAATTAATTTGAGAAAGTTGAGATCAGTTAAGGGGCAAACTCGTATCATTTTCATTTTCTTTCTGAGTCCTTCTATATAGCATTCACTGTAGCGATGCACACAATGCACACACTACGTGGATGCTTCTTATCCTTTCATTTTTTTTTCAGTGCAAAACGCACCAGACCCCTCTCTCCCTCATGATCTCTCTTCCTCTCTCTCTCATCATCATCTCTCTCTCATCAGCTTTCTCTCTCCTCGACTCATTAGATCTCTCTCTCCTCGACTTTCTCTATCATCGGCTCTCTCTCTCATCATCTCTCTCCTCGACTATCTCTCTCATCGTCTCTCTCTCTCTCATTATCTCTCTCTCTCCTCGAATCTCTCTCTCATTGGCTCTCTCTCTCATTTCGGCTCTTTCTCACATCGGCTCTCTCTCTCATCGTCTCTCTCTCATCAGATCTCTCTCATCCTCATCTCGACTCCACTCTCTCTCACTCATCTCTGCTCTCTCTCCTCATTTCTCTTTCTCATCAGCTCTCTCTCAGTCCACTAATTTCAAATTTAGGAGATGTGTGGTCTAGATGATGCCACATAGTATGTGCAAAAATGGTTGCTCCCAAATAGTGGCTTCTTCCCAGATTATTTCTTTCTTTTTAAGGGATTTCCAAATAGTAAATATTTTGGATTACTTGTCCACGCTAAACCAAACCAAACCCGACAAGAGGAATAACTAGGGTTGTACAAGAAACCGTAAAACAGACCGGGACCGACTCAGACCGGCCACCGGAGCTCGGAGCCCGCCGAAACCGGCGTAGAACCAGTCGGCCGGCGGTTGAATTTGGCCAAAATCGATGTCTAGCAATTCGGTCCCGATTTGAACCTGGACCGGACCGCTAAACCGACTGATACTTCAATTGTTTTTTTTTTAAATTATACATATATGAAACGACGCCATTTCACTTAAGTGAGTGAAACGGCGTAATTTTGAGACTTAGTGTTTGAAAAAAATATAAAGGAAATGGCACTGTGCCATTTCACTCTAGGGTTTAAACACACGCACTCACCATTCTTCTTCCTCGTTTCTTCTCCTTCTTTCTGATTTTTCACAGCACCGCCCCCACCTTTCTCTCAATCTCTCTCTCTCATGGCGCAAGGCACACGCAACTGTCTCTTGTTAGGGACCCCGATCTTGTCCATAACACTAAGGGTCCATGGGCTCGTCTTGGTGATGATGGTGACCGAGTGTTCTTGCCAACTTGCTTGGCCTTCCACAAAAGGATGGTGTTTGAGTGATGGGATGATGATGTATTTGGGTAGGCTAAGTGTTTAGGCTAAGGCAAATCAATGTGGGCGGCTAGACTTGTTCTTGAGTGAAGTGCCAAGATGATGGAGGCTAGGGTTGAATGGATGAGATGAGGTTAGGGTTTGGGTTGGAGGCAACTAGGGTTGTCGTGGGCTATGGTAGAATTAGGGTTGGTGTGGTCTTGGAAGATTGGCTTAGGATTATGGGTGTTTAATGCAATGGGGATGGCTTAAGGGTTGCCCTTGATGTTTGGGCCACTTGGATGGTGATTAGGGTAGCCATGGTGAAGTTTAGCTAGGGTTTTGTAAGGTGGCTAGGGTGGATTTCGAGATTTGGAAGAGATGGCTTAGGGTTGGAGTTTGGGATGATGCTAGGGTTTGGGAATGAGTTGGAAGAGTGATGCTAGGGTTGGGTTGGCTAGGGTTGCTGAAATGGTTAAGGTGGAATTAGGGTTTTGGATGTTGGGTGGCTAAGGTGAATGGATTGGGTTGACTTGGTCTTTGGAAGGTTGGCCAGATTTTGGATGATTTAGAAATGGATAAGAAAGTTTGTAAGATGGAGGGAATCTTTGAGGGAAGAAGAGAATTCAAATTTGAATTGAGATGGTAAGTCAATAGTTGACTAGAGGGATTTTAGGAAGAGTAATTTAAGGGATTGAATATGATGGTCAATTCCTTAAATTATGGAATTTGAAATGGGATTTGAATTTGAATGTGAGGATGTCAAAACTCCTAAAAGGAATGGGTTTCCTTATAGGACTTGAGGTGGGCGGCTAGGGTTTATGGTGGATGTCTTTAGGATGGCCGAATATGGTAAGTGGATGGTGTGGCTAGGGTTTTATGGATATGATGGATGAAGAGCAATTATGGGAATGTGAACTAATATGGAAAGTAGGACAACACTAGGGTTGGCCAAATGGTGTATGTGTGGGAGTGGAAATGATGTGTATTTCGGCTAGGGCAAGTTGTATGGAGGGAACAATTTATGGAAAGTTGACAAACTTATGGAAATGATGACAAACACCATGGTGGTCGAGTATGTGGTATGAAATGGATCAAATGAGCAATGGAATGGATGAACACTATAAATACTTAAGAACAACTCAAGAACAATGCACATAAAATAATAAGATCAAAGATAGAAAATGGAAGACAAGAGATGGAATGGAAAATACTCATAAGATTAATGGATCATTAGGGATTCACGAATTACACCCTAAAGATGAAAAGAACAAGATAGATTGAACCACACCTATTCACGAATTGCAATGTGTGATTCTCTCTTAGGGGATTCACGTATTGCACCCCAAAGAGCCTAAGTGCCTTAGGACCGAATAGTGATCTCGAGAACAAAATAGTCTACCCACTAGGGAATTTTCTAAAAAATGTAAATGCAAAGCTTGAGGGTCCTATTGATAAGGATTACAACTTGGAAACCTCCAATAGGTCCATTGGAAAATAAATAATTAAATAAAAATAAATAATAGAAAATAACATAGTTGGCATGGGCCAAGTTGACCCATGGCATGCGCGTTGGCTATGCTGAATGGGCTGGCTTGGTCACCAGCCTCCTTGGGCATCCTGGGCATGTCAAGGCAGGGCCCATGACATGCCCGTGTGGCTATTTTGGGGTTGTCTAGCCTTGTCTCGACATGGCTAGTGGCTTGGCCATGGGCCACAAAACATGGGATCCTACCACATCTCTCTCAGTGTCTAACGGTGCACCTAGTCGCAGTCACCTCTGTCGCCATCTCTCTCTCTCTCTCAAATCGCACCTCGCAGCTCGCGGCATCATCTCTCTCAAATCGTAGCCACCTCCGTTGCCACCGAAGACGCCGACGAACCGACCGGAGTTACGCCGAGACCGATGTAGAAAGTTTTCTCCCCTTTTACCTGCCAGTTTCGGTCGAGATTCACACCATTTCAAGATATCGGTGCGGTTTCGAACCCGAACCCTGGGTTCGGTTTTCACCCCTAGGAACAGTAACTATTGGATAAAATGCTGAACATAAGTACCCTTAATTGAACGAGAGAGAGAGCACCGATTTTCGTTCGGTTCATTCAATTTTTCCTGGATAATTTTGGGAAGCAACTTCACGTCGATCGAGAACAAGACACGCCGATCTTGGGGTTTTCTTTTACCCTTTTTGTTTTCACCGATGTTGGGTTGTTCTTTTTCCAATTCTACAAGGGAATTCGATCGGTGAGCATATTGTGTGTTGATGATCGATGTATAATATAGAGATTAGGAGTGTTTGGGCGGGCTGATTTTGCATTGAGTTGTACGCAGATGGAAAGGGAGAGGCGTAATGGCAGTCATAATTATCACACTTGTACGGTGCACGGTAATGGAGGCAGTAGAGAATCTAGAGATAGATATATAGAGTCTCTGCCGTTCGCTTCGCCTCCTTCTGCGCTTTCGTCCGGCGGTGCTGTTGGTTACATCGAACACACCGTTTCAAAGCTGGACACTCTCGCCGGGATTGCCATTAAGTACGGCGTCGAGGTATGCTTGTTCGATGATTCGACTAATATTTCTCTGCTTGATTCTTTTATTTTTGTTTGGTGTACTAGCAGTAATAGCAACGGTGATTATAATTCTGCTAATGTTGATTCGAAATCGTGTATTCATTATGATGATCCAATGGCATTACAAGTCCCGGGAATTTTTCATCGCCTCCTACGCGATTTCTTGATGATTTTAACTTGTTCCTTCGTAAGGAACACGGACCAATATGGTTAATAATAAGAACTTTCTTGGAGGGATTTCTCCCCCCGCCCCCACCCCACCCACCCACACACACACACACTTCCTTTCTTTAAGGAATAAATGTTGGATAGACCGAGGCCGAATGCTGTGTTCTCTCTCTTCTTTTCTCTAAGTCGACTTTATGCTTTAGGAGTTTGTATAGCTTCATGTCTTATGCATGGAAGACTTGAGCATTGCTTGAGCATTGCTTGAGCATTGCTATTCTGAATTGCATCTGTTCACTGACGAGTTTGTTTTGAATTAACCTCAGCCTTGTGGTGATTTTTCTTTTCTTGGTATCATAGGTCGCTGACATAAAAAAGATGAATGGATTGGTTACAGATTTTCAAATGTTTGCTCTCAAGTCTCTCCAGATTCCATTACCTGGCAGGCATCCTCCATCTCCTTGTTTATCAAATGGTTCCATCACTCCAGGGTATTTACATTTTGCTCACTCCATTCTGTTTCTCCGATAATGTTTTTGTGCATATGCTCCTGAACCTTATCTGAGCTTCTTTTCCTTGATATGTTATAAAATTTTGTGCTGTTTGGTTAATTTATTTGTATTAATGATAAACTTATCTCCCGTGATGCACACCCTCACCTTTTTCTTTGTTTTCTTGGTCTCTTAATTGGGATTTGTTTAGTTTCCTTGTGTTCGTAAGGAAAAAGTACAGCCTGTTTTGCAAGATGTTCTACTAAGAATATTGAAGTGCAGAGCACCAATCGTTCCTTCCTCTATCTCTCTCTCTCTAAGTTTATAATGTAAGATGAGTAATATTCAGGAAAAATGGTATTATTAAGTTGATTTTATTTTTAAATCTTTGTTTTAAAATACTTATAAAAAACAGAATCCTTTATTTTAACGTATTGGGACTTGAGCTATGGCTGACTTTGGGTGACTGTGTGGCATTTTGGGTGGTGATACTGCAGACCTGCGGTGGTAAAGTCAACATGATCAAGATGGCATCATGGTGGCGGTATTTATGCAATGCCATGGAAGAGTTTAGTGTTTATGATTGTCGTGGTTATTAGGTAGAGGTTTTTTCATATTGGTGTTGACCGTTGGAAGGTGGACTGGTCAAAGATGTGTTGGCAATGATGGTCCTTTGGCAGCAGCACTTTCTGGTGGTGGTGCTTGCAATGGTTCACATTCTTGCTGAAGTTGTCTTCAAATCATTTCTTATGTTTTGTGATGGATTTATTATTATCAGTTCTTCGGAAATTAGTTATTAGTGACATAACTCATGCTTTGGACCACTTCTGTTTTGAAACCTGATTTTTCAATTTTTCTACTTCAAGACCCATGTTTTGGCTTCTTTTTAATCAAGGATCTCGATCGCATTTTTGACAAGTTTTTCTACAAAAGAAAGTTCCTTCCATTTATATTATCTCCCCTCTCTTAACTGACGGAATTGCTGATGGAAATCCGTGATTGAAAATGGGTTAAAGCAGGATCTTGAAATAATAAGGAAGGGGAGGGAGGGTTGGGAATGGGTTTAATACCCCATAAAACAGACTTGTATCCTGCTTAATAGTATACCCCAACATTTGGGATTTTCTGCCTTTAAAACTTGTGTTTCATGTGAGAATAATACGTCTGATTTTTACTAAAATATTTGGAACTTAGTTGTTCTGTAATTCAGTGCTGGAATGACATAATTACTAGCGAAGGAATGGGCCAAGATGGTCTGACAGGAATGTGAGAAAAGAAAGATCAGTTTTTTCTCTCTGGAAGTGTTATTAGAGTACGCATCATTAAAGCATTTTGCATGTACTTTTCTTTTTGTTGGCGATTTCATTTGGTACTACCCCTCATTCCTGATTAAGCCAGCTGGAAGCTCCTGGAATTAGGTCCAGTTTGAGTCCTCTGAAATCGTGCATTCATTCACACGGTTTCAATTGAGTTTGAGTAATTTCTGAAGTTTTAGAGTACTTTTTAGTTTTCTCAAGAAATCTTAATACTTTTAAACAAAGGACTGGAATAGTCTGTCTAGGATTTTGTGTAATCTGTCAGATTCATAGGATGGATTCAATAAATCCGGTAGCTTTCTTGAGACTTTGAGGCCGTGATCGCATTCTTCATTATTTGTGATTCCATTGGAGATGTAGGTTTGCTTGCCAGGGAACTGAATTAATACTGACTGGCCTGAAACTCCTTCGAGATTCCTCCTCCTTCATGGTTCAATCCTTTTAGTACCTAACCATCAAACCCCAACCTAATAAACCTGTATGAAATTATCAAAAAGCTAATCTAGCCTTGAGTTTATAAAGATCATCCATCAGATTTGGCAACACATTGGGTTGAGCTATGCCTAGGAAGGAGGATAGTAGATCTCTTTGCCATTTGGAGAGGGTTATATCGCAGCACCCAAATTGCAGCAGTCTGGAAGATGGTCCTGTGGTGTATTTGGACAAAGAGGAATGATAAAAACTTGAGATCAGAGCGTATGATGGAAGAGCTTAACAATTTTTTATTCAGGCCTTTGTACGTTTGGACAGCCTCTATAGATTTTAACAGGCAGGGTTTTCTTTATTTTCTTGTCTTTTTTTTTTTTTTTTTTTTTCCTTTTCCTAGTTAGGTGTTCATTTTGTATTTTTTGTCCACTAGGGTTATCTCTTTTTGAGTTTCTTTTTAATTTCAATTTTATAAAGTTTAATCACTTGTGAAAAAAAAAAACACAGAAGCTTTGGAAACACAGCCCCTACTGCTGTCCTTTGCCAGTTCTATTTGCTGCTTACTTTTTTAGGGCAATAGTCTTGGACAGAAAATCTCATTCGTAATGGAAATGCTTTTCCTGGTGATTATGCTTTGGATAGAATCCTTCAAGTACCATCAGCTATGACAGATTTGGCATTTGTTTTTAATGATTACTCATGATTTGTATGACATAAGCAAGTTTTGGTTGTTTCCCTTGAAAATATTTACTCACAATAATGTTTCCCAACATTTAATAATGAGAAATGATTTGTACAAACCCCAAATAGAAAAGCCTCATACACAAACCCTTGTAAAAAAGTGGACTCCGCCTAAAAAATGTGTAAAAAAAACTATTCTTTATTAGTGAGACTCACTTTTTTACAAAGGGCTTGTATGTAGTTTGTCTATTTGAAGCTTATACCTAGCATATTAATCTTTAATAATTGGTTACACATTTTCATTGTTCATCATAAAATAGAGTGTTTTGAACATTTGAACTTTCAGTTTCTGACCATGCTAACTGTTCCGCAGACAGAGCAGTTCTGACCACATCCCACCCTGGCGTAGACATGGTGATTTCTTTGAATCATTTCAATCCCTTGGAGTTAAGTCTCCTCAGCGGATGGTTTCTCCAGCTATGCGCTCTTTACATGGTTACTACAGACTCAAACCGAGAGATCAGAAAACCATGCCTGAATGTCTTGAAATGGCTGCCTACAAAAGAGGAGATTCTCAATATTTAGAAGATGGGCCTTTCCTCAGCGCCTCTCTGGTTTCCAACCCATCTTTGAGGCATCACCGGAAGTCTAAAAGTTTAGTTAATGCTTTATTGGATGAGAATGGTGAGCTAGCTGTCCCGCTGTGTGTTTCAGAAGCTCAGGACGGTGACACTGATAAATGTTGCGAGAAACTGCTCAGAAGGCATCAGAAGTCTGAAGCTGATTTCACCCATCACACGCCAGAAATGTTGTTGGAGAATAACAGCAATACCGGTGGGTTTGTGGCAAAAAGGGGAAAGGGCTTAGCCTTGAGACCCAAAGCAGCAAGCCGAACTACGACAAGTGATTCTGAAACAGGTGGTTTGAACCCAATACCAATTGGTCTGGGAGATTCTGTTGTGTCTGATGACTTTTCTGTAGTGAAGAAGTCTTCCAGCACATCAAGTTTGCAGGATCAGGACTACGGTAGTTCTTCATCCATATGGACTACTACAAGGTGGAGTCTGAAACCGGATCTGCAGGCCCTTTCGACTTCAGCCATTGCAAAACCAATTTTTGATGGCTTGCCGAAGCCTACACCAGGTCGAAGAAACAAAGCTGCACTTGACTAGTTAATTGTTCAATTTTTCTCAGGCCATCCGTTGCCAGTGCTTGATGAGTATAGAGAGGTAGGACAAATAGTTGATAAGGAAAATGTTATATTGGTTCTGTTCTCTGAAGAAAGTCTTGCATGTCGGTTAAGGAAGCTGACATACAAGAGCCAAGGTAGAGGGATCAAAGAAGCAGATGATATAATGTGTATGGCTTCAGCTGATATCAAACTGAGCTTCAGCTGATTTTACAAAAGCCCTCGAAAATTAGATCCAACTGATTAATAGATCTAACATTATTTTTTTAAGATGTATAAAAGATATATATTTCCAAGATTTGAAATTGATATATTATTGGTGAATTTAGTTAATCCTTCTCAAAATATAGAGTTAGGCTAGATTTTTATACTTTCATTCCACTATATAAAATATGAGTTTTTTTTTACTATCCTTATATCAACTTTAGTCTTTTTCAAAGAAAAATTCAACGTTGATAGCTTGACCATTTTCATTTTCATTTTCGAATATAACTTTAAAGAAGAGCAATGTGTTAGTAACAACCATGTCAAAGATCTAGTTGAATTTCCATGGGAGATGTGCAAATATTTAACGAGTCATTAATATTGATGAAAGCATTGGAATAGTAAGAAGGGCAGACCATCCGTCCCAAGTCTCCCATGCGTCTTCATTTCTAGTCCCTACCAACTACCATGCATCTAAGAAAATATATAAATTACTGCAAAATAAAGGCCGGCTCAATAGGTTCTCTACCTAAGGCTAAAGTTTTAATTGAGGCTATTTTTACTTTAAAAATTAAAATTAAATTAAATTATTTTAATTTTAATTTTTTTTACATTTTTTTTAAATAATTCCAATTGTTTGCTAAGTAAAATTACTTATTCAGATTTTATACTACATTTTCAACTAATATTCGACTTAATCTTTATTAGGAGATTTTTTATTTAGAGAGGATTTTATCAAATCTAGTTTTACAAAACGTGCTTTAGACTTTTAGGGGCAATTTGGGAACGCAACTATTATCAAGTATTCTCAAATTCAGTTTTTTCTCTCATTTATCATAATCTAATAAAACATATGAACTCAAAATTATTTCCTTACTATTCACATATATTCTAAGATATTCTTAGTATCTAAACGAGTCATAGAAATAATTATAATCATTATTGTCAATAAATTTTTATAAATAACTACACATTTGGGAATAAGTGGGCCCTTACCTCATCAAAGAATCATACAAAAAAAATATATATATATATATATATATAAACACTCGAAAATTAGATTTTTGATATTTATAATTTTTATATTATATATTAAACTAATAATGACAAAAGAGAAGTGTATATCTAGAATGAGAGTACTTGAAATAATTATTATGTGTGATACTTTTAAAACTAATAGTAACATAATATCTATTTTATATTTTTATGTTCACTTTTTAAGTTAATTAATTTTTTTAATTGGATATTTTATTCGTTTTAAAAAAATTTGCTTTAGCCTTTTTCTTTTTGGGGCCTTCTTCCACTAGGGGCCTTAGGCAATTGTCTAAGGCCATTTAGATTAAGAAGCAATCTCAACTCATCTAATCATTACAACTTTCTCAAATTTTTATTAAAAATATAATAAACAATTCAACTTTTTCAAATCTCAAAATTATAATAATATTAAAATCTAATACTCTAACAATATTTTATTCAACGTTTAATTTTTATCTCAACTCCTCTCATATCAACTTATCATCCAAACGGCACCTAAGTCGCCTAATGGAAGAGCATGCCTAGTGCAAAATTGTGGAGAAATAGTAAAAAATTCAAAGATAATGTTAGCAACCTCTCGGATAATAATAACAATCCAAAAGAATTTACCAAGGAAGAAATGGAAGAGAATGGAAATATTGCATTTACTGTCATAAGCTAGGGATTGTGTCACAGTCCCCTAATAAAGGACATGGGCTATGGGCCTTGGGCCAGTTTAATCTCATTTACAATTTAAAATTTAGCATGTATTTGGACTACAAGATAGTTAGTAGGCCTTGGGCCTTAGTTTTATTTTCTTGTATGTTTTTAGTTTGTTAGCTTGGGCCCATGTAGGGGTCTCATCTCCTTTATGTATGAGCCAAGAGCTCTAGGGTTTAATCATCAAGAAAGTTAATGCAAATTTTATTTCTCTTCTCTTATCATCTTCTTCCTTTCTTCAATGGAGGTGCTTCTCTTGAAGTGAGCAATTTATATGTATTTCTCTTTAAGCAACTTAGGGTATGTTACAAGTAGTATCTAGAGCTAGCATTTCCTTGGCAGCTACTTTATCAATCCATGGACATTGACGAAATTATCTCATTATTACTCAAAATTAAAGAGATGATCGAGTAGTCGCAACAACATTAAGATGTTATTATTAAACATTTAGAGATGTCAAAAATAATTTTGAAAAATTCAGGAACAACTTCAATGAAGAGTTCACTTATCTAGTTGAATTTCCTTGGGGGATGTGCAAATATTTTGTAGTTTTTTTTTTTGACATCTTTTGTTGGCCTTATTGTTTATCTTAAATGTTCAAAATTGTAATTTGTCTTCAATTAGGTGTGGTACTCCTAATATTTTTGGAGCTAGACGGCTAGTCGTACTTCAAATGAAATTTTAAGGAGTCATTAATATTGATGAAAGCATTGGAATAGTAAGAAGGGCTGACAATCCGTCCTAAGTCTCCCATGCATCTTCATTTCTAGTCCCATGAATGTCATGTCTTATGTTACAAGTTTATTTGTTACATGCCATGAATGTCACATTTTCTATTTCACATTTACTTGTTACATGCCATGAATGGCATATCATTTTTATTGTACATGTTTATCTATTATCTATTACACGTTATGATTACATATCATGAGTCACATGAGTCCATCATGAAGTATTTTCCAAGTCTAGTCATGTTACGTCTACGTACAGTCAAATTAATTTTCAACTCATTATTAATAAATCATGGTAATCCCATAAGACGACTACACTATCATGATAAACCCATGAGATAAGACCATCGTGGTAACTCATTGAGACAAGGACATCGTGGTAACCCTATAAGAAAAGAATAAATTTTCATATTAAGTTTAGTTCATGTTAGTTTCAATTCAAGTCAAGTCATGTCATGTCCATGTTTCAATCAGTTTATTTTCAGTCCTGCACAAGTCATGCTATTTGCCAAAGTCATGTCATGCATATCATGTCACGATGCATTCATATCATTTTTACTATCATGCATGCATACGTATACTTTAGTACCTTGGTAGTTCACTTGCTGAGATTTATAAACAAATCTTATTTGATAGTCCCAACTACCATTCCTCCTAGAATGGTAGACGATATGTCAGGATATTGTGAACTTGCGCCCAGATGATTGGATGAGGTTGACTAGTCCACAAAAATACGGTGAATAACATACACATCATCTATTAAATGTTTGGATATGCATTTAAGGGATGTGGTTACAATATATTTATATAAAATGCCTGAAGCATGTAACTCAAAATCCCAAAGTATTTATTCTTTCAAGTTATAAAGATCTTTATATGGATCAAAGCAATCCATACGCATGTGATACAATCGTCTCAGTGAATGTTTAATAAAAGAAGGATATCAAAATAACCAATTCGCCCATGTGTTTTCATCAAAAAGTCAAATTCTGAATTTACTATTGTTGCGGTATATCTAGATGATTTAAATCTTGTTGGAACTCCAGAAGAGCTCATAAAAGTCATAAATTATTTTAAAAATGAGTTTGAACTGAAAGAACTTGGAAAAATAAAATTTTGCCCTGATCTGCAAATTGAGCATTTTTCAAATGAAATTCTTGTCCATCAGTCAACATATACAGAAAATGTTATGAAGCACTTTTACATAGACAATGCTCATCCTTTAAGTACTTCAATAATTGTTCGATCACTTGATGTGAAAAATGATCCATTTTGCTCTAAAAAAGATGGTGAAGAAATTCTTGGTCTCTAAGTACCATATCTAAGTGCAATTGGTACTTTGATGTATCTTGCAAATTGCATATAACCAAATATTATATTTCCAGTTATCTTACTTGTAAGATATAGTTCTGCACAAACTAAAAGACATTGGAATTAAATCAAACATATTCTAAGCTACCTTCGTGGAACTGTTAACATGAGATTGTTTGATCCAAAAGGATCAAATCCTCACTTAGTTTGTTATGCAGACTCGAAGTACCTTTTCGATCAGCATAAAAGAATAACACAAACAAGATACTTGTTCACTTGTGGTAGTATAGCTATTTCATAGAGATATGTTAAGCAAATATTAGTTGCTACTTCTTTCAACCACTCAGAAATTATTGCAATTCAATAAGTAAGCCAAAAATTTATTTGGTTAAGATCAGTAATTCAACACATTCGAGAAAAGTGTGGTATCCACAATCAAAGATAGTCTAATAATATTATATGAAGATAATGCTGCTTGTATCACACAAATCAAATGAGGCTATATCAAAGGTTATAGAACCAAGCATATTTCGCCAAAATTCTTTCATACACATGAGCTTCAGAAAAGCAGTAAAATTCATTTCAAGCAAATATGATCATGTGATAATTTGACAGATCTATTAACTAAAACATTACCAACTGCTGTATTTAAGAAGTTGATACATAAAATTGAAATGTATCGACTCAAGGATATTTGATCATAAACGATTGAAGCTATACATACATTTAAGGTGAAGAAAATGATCATATGGATTGTATTTGTTTTCCTTCACTAAGGTTTTTTTTTCCACTAAATTTTTCCTTGTAAGGTTTTAACGAGACAATCCTAAAGCACTCCAAGGTACACAAGAATATTGTACTTTTTTTTTTCTTTCATCGTTGGTTTTTTTCCATCGGGTTTTTCTATTGTAAGGTTTTAACGAGGTATGTTCTTTGTGTATGGTCATCCAAGGGGAAAAGTTATAAATGCATGCATGAATTTAGTGGATGACCATTTGGTTTCCACCTCTTAGAATTCTAGCCCATTCATGTACCAACTCTTAGAATTCCCATTCATGTACCAACTCTTCAAATTCTTAAATTTATCAAAGCATCTCATTAATTCATGTATTATCTCTTCATATTCCTTATCCTCCTATGCTATAAAAAGGTGTCCTGATGATTATTTGTATGATACAAATTTAAAGAGAATGAGAATGAGCTCCTCAAGAACTAAGTTTATATTGTTATCTACCAATTCTCTTCCTACTTCTCTTTAGTCTTACAATAGGGTTGAATGATTAACTTTATTTCATGGGTTTTGTGAGTGGGACCAATGGATAACTTTATCTACATAAATTTCCCCTATTCCCATGGTCGATTGACCAAAATGATTGGACGTGAGGATCTTGTTGGAGTGTCTATTATGTATTACAATGGTCAACCCCTCGAGTGCGTAGCTCTGCATTTTATCATGCTTGCCACTAGTTAGGAGTGTTCATAGGCAATCTCAATAAGAAATGATTATGCTAGAAAGATACCATTAATTAGCTTTCTTATCAAGCATGAGTGAGGCCTTACTTCTTTTGTTAAGCTCGTTGGTTTCAAGTGATGTCCTTTGATCCTTGAAAGGGGCTAGTCAAAGCAAGCAAGCTCTTTTGATGCGAGCCAGGTGTGGGATTTGAGCTAGGTCTTTTGAGGCCTTGTTGGTGTTAGCCTAAGCAACATATTTCGGTGCCTTGTGAGGGTATTGGCTCGTGCAAGGTCTACGATGCCTTGCGACTTTTTACTATCGCCCGACCGTTACTGAAGCTTTTGCTTATGTTCAATATATAATGACTGAAGTTAATTTTGGTTAGTTAATCCGATCAGTTCATCGATGGTCGGCAAGTATGATGGTCCTAATGATGATCCTGCACGTATTTCGTGTGTATCTCACCGGTGGCTTTAAAAAATCTCGTGAATTGACTTGGGCTACAGGTGTGGTTTTGGCTGTATTGACCGCATCTTTTGGTGTGACTGGTTATTCCTTACCTTGGGATCAAATTGGTTATTGGGTAGTAAAAATTGTAACAGGTGTACCGAAAGCTATTCCTGTAATAGGATCGCCTTTGGTAGAGTTATTACGTGGAAGTGGTAGTGTAGGACAATCCACTCTGACTCGTTTTTTTTTTTTTTTTTTTTTTATCTTGAGCATGGGTTTTGGTGCCTTATCGGGGAAATACCTTCCGAGCAAGGTCTTTGTTGCCTTGTTAAGATATTAGCTCGCACAAGATCTTTTCATCTCTTATTGGTGCTAATTTGAGCGAGGCCACTTTTTGCCTTGCAGGATTACAAGCCAAAATATGGTGTTTTCTGTACCTTGTTGGAGTAAGAGCTAGTATGAAGTCTTTGTGCCTTTCAAGGTGAAATTACCCAAGTAACCCTGTAACACAGTAGAAATATCTACCAATTCACTCAATAAATTGGTTAATCGTCAAGCACGCAATTAATTTGATAAACAATCAAATACATAAAATAAACAAAGTGCGTAACACCAATTTTGGTTACGAAGGGAAACTCTTTGAAGAACTCCTCAAAGGCAAAACCTTACAGGGCAGCCAAACCCAGGAAAATCAATCTTATTATTTGAAAATTAATTACAAGTAAATCACAATTACAAAACTTTTGTAACTTGACTCTCTTACTTGACCAGACAAATGACCCATTTGTCTTTTACCTCAGTAGCAGCTAAAACCTTTGGCGATATTCAAACTATTGAATTCCTTCCTAGAACTCCAGTGGTTGAACTCGATCACCTCAACTCCGACACGGAGTATGCACGCACTCAACAAGAGAGATAAAACACTAGATCTCACACTCAAGTACCACTCTTTGAGAGAAACAATATGAAAATTCTCTAAGGAATTTTCTCACTAAAATATGTACTGGAAAGTGCTCTAGAAAATATGCAGATTTGAATTTCTACAGATCCTAACCAGTAGGATTCTTAAAGTTTTCATAAAAATCATTAAAGTTTTCATCTTCCAACATTCTAATTTCCTAAAACTTTGAAGTTAGTAATTGCAATTTAGAAGTTTTTACGATTTTGGTTCCCTCTTGTGTGACTTCTAAGATATTCCAAGTTTCTTTGGCCACCTCACACATGATAATTCTCTTGAATTCTTTAGGAGAAACTGCTATAAAGATAGCATTAAATCCATTGCTATTCCAATTACAATTGTTAATCTCATTTCTTGTCCATGCATCAATAGCAGTCTCGGGCTTGGTCCATCCTTGCTCATCTGCATGCCAAACTCGCTCATCCAATGATTTGAGAAAAGCCTTCATACAAACTTTCCAATAAGTATAGTTTTCCCCATCAAAGTGTGTCGAGACATATAACGACGACACAATCTACAAGGAGACATGGATCACACTCGAATGAGGAAACCACTCTCTGATGCCAATTGAAATTACTCAAGTACCCCTGTAATGCAGAAAAAATATCTACCAATTCACTTAACAAATTAGTTAGTCGTCAAACATGCAATTAATTTGATAAACAATCAAATACATAAAATAAACAAAGTACGTAACACCAATTTTGGTTACGAAGGGAAACCCTTTGAAGAATTCCTTAAAGATAAAACCCTACAAGGCAGCCAAACTCAAGAAAGTCAATCTTATTATTTGAAAATCTATTACAAGTAAATCACAATTACAAAACTTTCGTAACTTGACTCTCTTACTTGACCAGACAAATGACCCATTTGTCTTCTACCGCAGTAGCAGCCAAAAACTTTGGTGATCTTCAAACTATTAACTTCCCTCCTGGAACTCCAGTGGCTGAACTCGATCACCTCAACTCCGACACGGAGTATGCACGCACTTAACAAGAGCGTTAAAACACTAGATCTCACACTCAAGTACCACTCTCTGAGAGAAACAATATGAAAATTCCCACCAAAATATGCACTGGAAAATGCTCTAGAAAATATGCAGATCTGAATCTCTACAGATCCTAACCAGTAGGATCCTTAAATAAACAATCTGAAAGCAGTTTTAGTTTCAGTAGGATTCTACTGACGGTCACGAAGTCGTCTCCTAATGGAATGCTGACATTTTGTGATAACTCTTCACTGCAGTAATAGATTTCAGATCAGCCTCTTCTCTGGATAAGTGCAGATTCCTTGAGACTCGATTTTTCCACTTATAACTTATCTAAACAACCTCTAATATATCTTGGATAAACTTAATATTATTATAGATAAAGGCAATAAATAATTTACATTTATCCAAAATTACCAACTTAATGATAGGATAAACTCTATTATTTTAGTCACCTAATCTTATTAAAACTTATCAACTTAGTCACCTAATCCTAACCAAAATTTTACATCTATGCAAGGTATAGGCCCAACAGGGTCTTTGGTGCCCTAGCAAAGTTCTTTATGCACTTTGGTTGTGTACTAGCCTAACAAGATCTTTTGTGCCCTAGTAAGGTACAAGCCTCACAAGAGCTATTGAGCCTCGGTGAGGTTCTAAAAGGTCATTCAAGTAGGGTCTACAAGTATCTTAGTAGGTAATAGCCTGACAAGGTCTTTTTGTGCCTTGTTACCATTAATGAATTTGTTTTATTTTTATTTTTTTCTTAATGATTAAAGATGTTTAAAAAATACTTAAAAAAATAAAAAAATCATTTGCATTAATGTAAATATTTGAAGTGCACATTTGATGTGCATCCTAACATTGTCATTTTAAGATTCTTTGGAATGGTAATAGCCTGACAATGCCTTTTTATACCTTGGCATATCCTAATAGGATCTTTAGCTGCATTGGTATAACACTAGCCCGACATGATTTTTTTGGGTTAGCTAACTTAACTCGAAAATGATAGGCATATTGGCTAGTTAGATAAAGAATTGTGGATCAAGCTCAGAAGTGACCTGCTTATAAATCGATAGAGTGGTAAGTTAGGCTCGCTCCAAGCTCAGCTTGCCAAGGCAAAAACAAAGTAGATAAATATTAGTTGTGGGTTGTGGATTTAGTGGCTTTAAGGGAGAAGGGGGTTTCGATCAAGGGAGTAAAAAGTGTGAACAGTGAGATGAGGCGAGGAGGAGGGAGAGAGAGAGGGGCTACAAAATAAATAGAGAAACCGGTCGGATCATCCGACCATGAGGATTCAGTCCAGTTCATAATAGGTCTGGATTATGGTTTCTAAAAACAAAAATCGGTTGAAAATCGGTCTGATATCGGTTTTCACATTTTGAAAACTGGTTTGAACCGAACCAAACAAGTTTCTATATATATTTTTTAATTTTTATATTATATATAAAATAATTTTGTTTAATTTTTATATTATATATAAGTTTTTTATATTATATTATTTATATATTATATGCTAAGTTGCTAATTAATATAAAATGAAATTTAAATCTTAAACATGAATATTAATTTTAAATTATTAATATAAACTTACTTTTGATATATATATATATATTTCTTGGATAAATACATTTTTGATATAATAAATTATAATATATATTATTTTTGTAAATACATTTTTATACATTTGAATATATATACTCATATAAAAAGTCTAGAACTTATATAGATTATAGTTAAATTCAATACTATACTAATATGTGTTAATTATTATAAAATAATGTACTTACACTATAATATAAATAGACTAATAGTTTAGTATATGTAAACATCATATTATTTCTAACATATATAATCAAGTATAGAAATAAGTTGGACACGAGTATAATAACATGGAGTATGATTCTGTTTATCTGTAAAATCGAAAAAAACTGACTGAAACCTAAAAAACCAGAAGTTTCAATTTCTGTGTTGAATCCATCCAGAATTGGTTATTAAATTTTCAAAATTGGTGTATACCAGGTCGATTCTAAAAGATATCCAAATATGAACCATTACATCCCCAGAGAGAGAGAGAGAGAGAGAGAGGGGGGAATAGCACCTACGTAGGGCTGTAAATGAACCAGTCTGTTCTATAGCCCGCTCGGTACTTGCTCGGTTAAATTCGAATCGAACTCGACTCGTGAAAATAAAAAAACTCGTTCGTGAAAGCAGATACCCGCTCAATTTGTAAATGACACATACCCGACAAAACTCGACTCGACTAAGCTAAGGCTCGTTAAGCCCCGTTCGTTTATACTCGAGTTGACTCGTTAGCTCGACTCGATTAAAACTTATTTATATATTGATAAATATATACATACACCTATGTATATACATATATATATATATATGTGTGTATTAGCTAATAATATAAGCATACCACTTTTATAATTAAATATATAATATGTAATCTAATTACTTATGTCTTTGAAGTGAATATACTTCATAGCTATATTTTATAATTTGTATAATAATTAGTCAATAAAATTTAATAATTTCATATACTAGTATGTGAGAACCATATATGAAATAAATATATGCTATCATATTAAGTGTATGTATTAATAATATATGTAGGCATATAATAGATTGTTATTTTGGATAAATATCAACTAGTTAGATATTAATTATTTATAGACTTTTTAAAATTTTATAATTCAATAGAGGTTCTATTTATCAGTTGTATAAATTCAATATTAAATCTTTTATTTATTTATTTATTTAATTTATTAATCATTAATTTTATTCCAAAAATTAAAAAAATAAACAATTCGAGCTCGAGTTCGGCTCGACTCGAACTCATTTGTGGGATGAGTTCGAGCTCGAGCTCGAGTTGAGAGTTTAGTTTATCGAGTCAAGCTCGAACAAAAAATAAAAAAAAAATCTCGAGCTCGGGCTCGAGTTCGGCTCGACTCGCACGAGCACGAGCTCAAATATTTTGAGTCGAGCCGAACTCATCAAGCCAAAGACCGGCTCGGCTCGGCTCAATTACAGCCCTAGTACTAGGGCAGAGCACCAACCAAGTCAGAGTCGGTATGCCCTACCTCCGACTACAAAATGTGCATCCTCCGCTCCGACTCCGACTTCGACTTGTCAAAGCGGAGTCGGATTTGAGGTTTTTTTTTCTTGCTTTTTTTTAGCTTTATATTTGGCCCATTTTTAAAAAGGATTTTGTTTGGGCTTTCAAATTTCAATTTTTAATTGCATAAGTTGTTTCCTCTCGACTCGAGAACTTTCTGGTGAGGAGGAAATCTGTCCTTCACTTTTGGTGGAAGGGTTTGTTGCCTAGGGCAAGTTCTTATTCTCTTAATTTTACTTCTGTCAACTCAGTCTTAATCTGTGTTTTACTACTGGTTCGGATTTGGGTGCAAATGGATGAAGTACTGTCAGAATTATGGAGTAAGTTTTCCTTAACTGAAGAGGAAAGGTATGAGATTGTAATAACTGACCAAGACATTGAGAATAATATGAAGAGAGGGAGATTATGTCTGGTGGGAAAAGTAATTGCTGATAAAAAAATTAATAAGGATGCGTTTATGAACACGATGTTAATAGTGTGGAAATCTTGTGTTGGAGCCAAAATTCATGAAGTAGGTGAAAATCTTTATGTGTTTGAATTCCAAACTGAGGAAGATTTGAACAAAATTTGGGGAGACCAATCCTGGTTGTTTGACACAAACCTATTTGCATAAAACAATTTGATGGAGTTACACCATCTGCTGATCTGGATTTTAATTCAACTACTTTGTGGGTTCAATTGCATAATTTACCTCTCGGATGCATGAAGAAGGATATTGGAGGTAGAATTGGATCCACTATAGGTAAAGTTATTGAGGTGGAGGCTGATTATGATGGGAATTGCTGGGGCAAGTGGATTAGAGTGCAGGTTGAGGTGGACTTAATGAAGCCTTTAATAAGAGGAAAGATTATGGAGTTGCTTGGCCAGAAAAGTTTTATTCAATTTAAATATGAAAGGCTGCCTAGATTTTGTTTTAAATGTGGGGCTATTAAGCATGCTGTGCAAGGTTGTGTGGGGATGCATAAACAGAAGGAAGATACCAAAGACTACAATTTACAACAGTATGGATCATGGCTACGTGCTTCAAGCTCAGCTGCAGTTTTCAGCTATGGCAGCACTTCAGGTCCTTTATTTCCTTCTACAATAAAGAAAGGATCATGTAATAAGGTGGAACAACTGGCTCAAAAACAAATTCAGTTGGTGGCAGTTGAGTCAAGTAAAGAACTGCTGAATCATAATACAGGATAATGAAGAAAGTAATGTTGGCCATCTTCAAATTACTGATCTATCTATGCTTAACAGGGAGGCAAAATCAAAAGAACTAGTTTTTGACAATTCAAAGGACTTACTGGACCAATCTGCAATTCAACCTTCATCACCTTTGGTGATGACTAGTTAGCTTGATCAGTCAGAAATTGTGCAGAATCAGCAAAAGTTGTTTGAACCAGAGAAAATTCCTGAGGTATGTGCTAATAGATGGAAGAGGAGGGCAAGGGGACAGCAAAGCACCGAAGTGATACAATCTGCCAATTATGCTACTAGGAAGAGGAAAAATGATGAAGAATCTGTTTTGATGGCAAAGGAAAATCAGCAAGATAGTAGGGTAAGAAACAACCTTTACTATCTGATTTTGATATATCAGTGGAGGCTGTTTGTCAGCCCCGCTGGGAGAAATGAGCCTCCTAAGTTGGAACTGCCGAGAGCTTGGCAACCCTTGGACAGTTAGAGATCTTAGCCTGTTGGTCAAGGTCCACAAGCCTAGCATTTTGGAAACAAAATTGCATAAGAAGAACTTAGATGCTTTGAAATTGAAATTGGGATTCAAATGTTTATTTTCAGTTGATAGTGTGGGAAGAAGTGGAGGCATGATTCTGTTATGGGCAGATGATGTTCAGATTAATATTAGTTCCTACTCACAAAGACACATTAATATGTGGGTTGTTCAACCAGTTGCTGAGTGGATGCTCACTTGTTTTTATGGTAACCCTAAAATTGATAAGAGACATGAAGGGTGGGGTATCTTGAGACATTTGAATCTCCTCCAACCTAGAAGATGGTTATGTATAGGTGATTTTAATGAAATCTTACATCATAGTGAAAAGTATGGTGGAGTTAGAAGGGATGAAAAATAGATGGATGATTTCAGGTGTGTTTTACAAGATTGCCAGTTGAGGGATTTGGGTTGTATCCAAGGTAAATATACATGGTCAAATTTTCGAGAGGATCATAATTTCACAAAGGAAAGGCTTGATAGAGCCACTACCAATTCTGAGTGGTGTGAAGCTTTTGGTGGGGGAGAGGTACAAGTTTTAGCATCATACTCTTCAGATCATTGTCCTATTTTGATGACTGTTGGGCAACAAAATGATTGGACTAGGCAATCAGTTCATATTTCTAGATATGAAGATAGTTGGTCTCTTTTCTCTGAATGTGAGGATGTTATTACTAATGCTTGGCAGATACATGGTAGAAATAAAGAAGGCCTCTCAAAGATAAACACAAAACTGGCAAGTTGCTTGCAGGTGTTGAAAAAGTGCAGTTACCAAAAAGAGTGTGAGTCTAGAGCAAGTATAAAGCAGAAAAGGAAATCTCTTCAGGATTTGCAACAATCTGTTACAGCAACATCAGTGCAGCATCTTAGGGATTTACAGAAAGAAATTGATCAATAGCTGGAAAGAGAGCATGTGAAATGGAAACAAAGGGCAAAAGAGATTTGGCTGTAGAAAGGAGACAAAAATACTAGATTCTATCATCTTTGTGCAACTCAGAAAAAAAAAAGAAAAAAAAAAGAAAAAAAAAAGAAAAAAAAAGAGAGAAACAAGATATCCAAGATTATTGATGAGACTGGAAAAACTATTTCAGATTCCAAGCAAATTGGAGAGGCATTTACTTAGTTTTTCAAAGGGTTTTTTGCAACTTCCAATCCTACAAATATGGAAGACTCGATGAAGGTAGTGAAAAAAAAGGTTAGTCACCAGATGAATGAAGATCTCCTGGCATCTTTTAGAAAAGAGGAAATTGAGGAAGCTGTTTTTCAGATAGGACCGCACAAAACACCAGGACCAGATGGTTATAGGGCTTGTTTTTATAAGAAATACTGGTCTGTGGTAAGGGAAGAGGTCAGTGAGGCCATCCTTGATTTTCTGAATTCTGATAAAGGCATGGAAGATATCAATTTTACCTATTTAGTGATGATTCCCAAATGCAGTAACCCAATGCTCATTACTGACTACAAACCAATTAGTCTTTGTAATGTTCTCTACAAAATTATCACTAAATTACTAGCCAATAGACTCAAACAGCTACTCCCATCCATAATCTCTCAAAACCAGTGTGCCTTTGTTACCTGGTAGGCTTATATCTGACAATATTTTGGCTGCCTATGAAATTTCGCATTCAATGAGAACTAAGATGAAAGGAAAGAAGGGCTACATGGCTTTGAAACTAGACATGAGTAAAGCGTATGATAGAATTGAGTGTAATTTTCTCAAAGAAGCTATGTTGAAGATGGGGTTTGATAATAGATGGATTGAGCTTATTTTGAGGTGCATTTCTTCATCATCTTTTTCAGTGTTATTAAATGGTGTCCCTCAAGATTGTTTTAAACCCACTAGGGGACTTAGACAAGGCTGCCATTTGTCTCCTTTCTTGTTTATCATTTGTGCTGAAGTGCCAACAGATCAGTTAATGGAAGCAGAACATAAAGGGCAGATCACTGGGGTTCCCATGGCCAGAGGTCAGATTAAGATGACCCACTTGTTTTTTGCTGATGATAATATGCTTTTATGTCGAGCTAATATCCAAGAGTGGGTTAATTTGAATAAGATTTTATATAGATATGAGCAGGCCTCAGGCCAAAGGCTAAACAGAAGCAAGACTTCCTTATATTTCAGCAACAACACAAAGCAAGAAACAAAGACTTATATTTTGCAAGTGGCTGGTTTGAGTGCCTCATCAAACATGGAGAAATATTTGGAGTTGCCATAAGTTATTGGAAGATCAAAATCAATAGCTTTTCAAGGAATAATTATAAAAGTGAGTAAAAAAATGGAGAATTGGAAGATTAAGTTCCTCTCACAAGCTGGTAAAGACATTCTAATCAATGCAGTTGTACAGGCTATACCTACTTATAGCATGAATGTGTTTCTTCTTCAAAAAACTTTATGTACTAAGTTGAACTCACTAATTTCCAACTTCTGGTGGGGCACTCAGGATAAAGTTGCAAAGATTCATTGGAAAGGAATGGATTGTTTGAGCAAAAATAAAGCAGGTGGGGGACTTAGTTTTAGAGATTTGGTGGCTTTCAATTCAGCTTTACTGGCCAAACAGGTCTGGAGAATTTTCAATAATCCTACAACTTTGGCAGCTAGAATTCTCAAGGCTGTTTACTTCCCACATAGCTCTATTTTGCAAGCAACAGTTGGATTTAGACCTTTGTATACTTGGAAAAGCCTTAGCTCAGCAATTAATATTGTTAAAGATGGAATGATTTGGAGAATTGCTAATGGAGAAAATGTTAAGATATGGCTCCAGTGAACACTCTGTCATCAAATGCCAAGGTGACTGAGCTCATTGACCATAATACAAGGTGGTGGAATATGCAGATGCTCAAGGATATTTTCTGGGAAGAAGATGTGCAACAGATTGTAAGGATACCTGTAGCACAGACCAGCAACTCAAGGGACGATATTGTTTGGAAGCATACAAGAAATGGCTATTTTACAGTCAAGAGTGCTTATCATCTATGTAAGCAGAGGCAAGATCAGAAAAATGAGAATCTTCAACACAAGGGCTGCACAAAGAATTATGGAAGCAAATCTGGCAAATGCATACAAAAATGCTGTAAAAATGTTTATTTGGCGTGCTTGTAATAATGCTCTACCCACCAAGGAAAATCTGTGCAAGAGGAAAATTGTAAATGATCATTCCTGTCCAATATGTCAGCAGGCAGAAGAAACTCCATCTCATGTTCTGTGGAATTGTCCATCTGCACAGGATGTGTGGATGTTAGGAAGCAAAAAATTTCAAAAGGCTGCATTCACTCATCACGAGTTTGGAGAGATTTTTATGAACATGCTGCAGAGATTAGGTAACTTTGAAATCTCTTTATTTGCAGAAATAACCATAATGTTGTGGATAAGAAGAAACAAGATGATTTTTTAAGACAGTTTCATAGCCCCTTCTATACTGATAAAGAGAGCAACACAGGAGTACAATGATTTTCAACAGCTAAATGAAAAGAAACTCAACTCTAGAAATAATGGTAGAGTGGCCCAACCAGATTCTATTCATTGGCAACCTCCAGAGACAGATTGGATCAAGATCAATTAGGATGTTGCAGTCAAAGAAATGGGTTCTAGAATAGGAGTTGGGATTGCAGTTAGAGACTCTGAAGGAGATATGCTGGCTTCATGCATGCAACCACTACAATTCTGCCCACAAGCTGATTTAGCAGAAGCTAGAGGTTTAATTTCAGCAGCCAAGTTGTGTAATGAGCTTAGTTTGCAGAGAGTAGTTTTTGAAGGAGATTCACTGCAGGTTGTAAATGCAGTAAAACAGAATGTTCAGAACAATGGACTGCTTCAATGCCTTGTGGAAGATGTGCACTCGATCTTGGCAGGTATTAGTTGGCAAATATCACATGTTAAACGGAATGCTAATCAGGTGGCTCACCAGCTAGCACAAAAAGCACTTTATCAGAGTTGTGAGATTATTGATATTGGCTGTATCAACCCAGATATAAGTGCTTAGGTTATGGCTGAAAAACAAAGATCAGGTTTTTGTGAAAGTGTAACAGCTATAGTACAATCTGATGTCAATGCTGTAAGTTCATGTTTTGCAGTGTCTATTCCTGGCCTAGTACATTTTGATGTCAATGTTGTAAGCTCTGATAATGTAGTGTCTGTTCCTGATATTAACTATGTAATGGCTGAAGGCCATAGTGTTTGTTGAATGAAATTCGTAGTTTGAAAAAAAAAATTCAATTTTTAAAAAAATTACAATCTAAAACTAAATCATTTACTACTATTTACTTCAATTTTACTAAAAACACAAGTTAATGACCACTACAAGTCTACAAACTGAATGGTCTTAATGGTAAGTTAGAAACCAGCCAAACAAAATGGTTTCAAAATTGGTGTTGCTTTCAACCAAGCATCTACGAAAATAATAAATTATGAACAGATGAAAAATGCTAGGATCTACTTGAAAAATGTATAGAACAAAAACATAAAACAGACTACAACTAATGACTGTTGATTTACTGCAGCTTACAAGCCAAAACTAAAACATACAAAAAAAACCTAAATCATTCAGTCAAGAATTAATACTGGCCAAAACTAAAATTTTTCTCATTCCAGCAACAAACAAAAATAAATATTGCGGGCTTCCTCCCATTCTAAGTTGAACAAAAACACAATCAACCTCCCAAATCATCCAACGAACCCATCATTATTCATCAAAATCATTCACATCCATATCCATCATCTATCATAATGTTCCCATTCCAACAACAAAGAAACCCAAAAACAACAAAACAAGTTTTTTGTGCCAACCAAATTAAATATATTCCCAACAACAACAAATGAACCAAATTTCAAGTGTCATTCCAAGTTGTGCTTAAAGAAAAGATTTCAAGGTTAGTAAGGAAATAAAATAGGTCAACATAAATTTATAAAAATATTGAAACAAAATTGAGCAAACAACAGTTAACACAATTTCACAAATGCACCTCAAACCTCAATCATCTTCATGTAGTAAACTCGTCATATTGGTGGTTAATTCTACATTAAGATGTTAAAGTATAAGAAATTAGTATCACAAAATGACAAAATCAAGAAAACAGCCCCCAAAACACAACACATAAATATTAACTCAACTTCGGGTTGTTATAAATTTATAATAACCATAGTTGGGGTTGTTTAAGTGATTTACTTTCAAGTTAATCATTCAAAATAGCCCTAATGTTTGCATCATATTAATATATAAATAACGCCAAACCACAACACAAACAAAATAGCTCAAAAATAAGTATAATACAGTTTAATCATTCAAAACATCTCGACAAAAATACTCCCAAAAACACAAATCAGAAATATTAGCTCAAATATTAACTCAAATTGTGGCTGTTTTAGTGATAGCCCCACATGTTCAAGTTTATCGTTCAAAACATCCCCACAAACAACCCCAATCGTGATTTCAACAACCAATTACATATGTGCTTGTGCCTTCAACATTCACAATTTAAAAACTAAAACACAACACAACACAAACAAAATAGCTTCATGATCAGATTATAAACTTTGTAATAAAAAAGTACTATAAGCAAGCTTTCACAGAAGAGAGGTTGGTTGACAAAAAAGTAATGCATTTATAGTTACAAAAATTCAATTGCATTGACCACATTATTGATTCCCAAACAAAGTCATGGCATAAAATGGGAGCAATCAGATTACAGATTATATATTCACAAACAAAGTCATGGCATAAAATGGGAGCAAAAATCAACATTTGTGGCATCGGACAGATTCACAACCGTGTGATTTTACACAAAATTACACATATGAAAGGCATCTACCCAGTATTACACAAAATTACACAGATTCACAAACATATGACTTTACACAAAATTACATCGATTCACAACCAATGATTCACAATTAGATTCACAACCAATAGATCAATCCACCGCACTTCAAAATTGATCAATTCATTTTCCATTTCGAAATCAAATCAATAAAAAGAATACATAAGTTCAAAAAAGCTCACTCTAACTTCATGATATTGAGAGAGAGACAAAGGAAGGTGAAGGGAAAATTTTAAAGCATACCTTGCAACTTCGTTAGCCTCGAGACCCTGGAAAATCTTCAGAGAAAATTAAACGTTAAAACAAAAGAGAGAGACAGAGATAGAGAGAAGAGAAATAGATAGGCAACAGGAGTAGAGAGAGGGGCTTACTTGGTCTCCAGAAGAGAGAGAGAGAGAGAGAGAGAGAGAGAGAGGCGACGAAAGAAGAGAGGTGACGCTGACCACGGGCTGGGTGAATGCCGAGCTAAGGCTAAGGTTTGTTCGGCTAGGGTTAGGGACAGTGAAACTTTTTGTGAATTATGAAGGATAGGGAGGGGGGAAGCCTTAAGGAAAATAAGCCAAAACAACGTAAAACGGCACCGTTTTAACCTCTAAAAATGACGCCATTTTAAGTTAAGTGTAGCATTTTGTGATCAAAACAGAGTCAAACGATGTCGTTTTGACTTTGTTTTGGCCCTTTTGGGCGGCCTGGGCTGCACCACTGCAATGTATTGGGCTCCTAAGACCTATTTTGGGCCCTTCTTTTCCTAAACCCTAAATCAAACCTAAACCAAATCTTAAACATATTTTAATCTTTGTTTTAGTCATAATTTCTTTATTTATGGTTTTTATAATCTTTTTATCACTAAATTTAATTGTTAGCATTGATTATTAACAATTATTATTTCGCTAGTGTCTAATTTTATGTTATTATACTATAGTATTACATGCTATTAAATATTAACACATTATAATATTTTATACTAATGTTTAACTTATTCTTATTATAGACTTATACTATAGTGTTTAATTACATGTTATTATATTAATTTCTAACTTATTTCTAATTTAATTGTATACTAGACTTATTATTATATGTTACTACACTAGTGTTATTATATATTAGTTATTATACCTTAGTATTACATGTTATTATACATTGATTATTATACATTACTATTACTATTACATGTTATTATACATTAGTTATTATACTTAGTATTACATCTCATTATAAATTTATACATTAGTGTTTATAGATAATACATTAGTATTAAATGTTATTATACATTATAATGTTATTATTCATTAGCATTAAATGTTATTATACATTAGTATTAAATTTCTAATTTTTTGTTGATAGAATTCGCTTATAATAATAGTTTTCAAGCCACGATACAGATGATGCCTTACGAAGCGCTGTATGGAAGAAAGTGTATAATCCCTTTGTATTGGGATGAAGTTGGAGAAAGAAGGATTTTAGGGCCTGAATATTTACAGGAGGTGCGAAGGCAAGTAGCACTGATCCAAGAAAGGATGAAAACCACCCAAAGTCAACAGAAAAGTTACACTAATAAAAGACGAAGAACTCTATAATTTGTTGTAGGTGATTGGGTGTATGTTAAAATTCCACCTATGAAGGGAGTCGTATGGTTTGGCAAGCAAGGGAAATTGAGTCTCCGTTATGTAGGACCATATGAAGTTGTAGAAAGAGTTGGTATAGTGGCATATCGACTAGATCTACCGGTCTAAATGCAAGGAGTGCATAATGTCTTTCATGTATCGTCTTTGAAGAAGAGCTTCGGAGAAAGAAGACCAATAGTGATGGATCTTGACAGTATTCAACTTTGCCTAATTTCTCTCACGAGAAATGGCCAGTGCAGATTGTGGATAGAAAGGAGCAAGAGCTGAGGAATTGAAAGATACCCTTAGTGAAGGTGCTCTAGAATAATCTAGATTTTCAGGAAGCAACTTGGGAAAGAGAAAATGTGTTGAGGACTAACTACCCTCATTTGTTTGTATCGTAAATTTGGGTTTTTGTAATGAATCTGTGAATTACTATGTGTACGATGGTTTGTCATGAATAAATTCGTGTTTGTTTTGAATGATCTATTAGTGACGTTGTATGCACTATACCAGGATATGACACGAACTAGAAAAACCCCACATATGTCTGTTTCCTCAGCGGCATTAATTAGAGAAAGGCAAGAATGTAGCCACAGGAACCAGAGTAGAAGAAGAGATCACATGATGGCTGCTCACTGGAAATAGATGAAAAGTTTGTGCATCATCGTACTCATGTGATGGACGCAGATTCCCGTGGGAATATTTTCCTATGAAGAGCATTACCCCATGAAGAATGACAACTTCCACACGACCCGTTAGTATGGAAAGACGCCAATAGAACACGCTTTTTTGGACTTGATCAAGAAGTTGAGTCTAGTCATGCTGCTGAAGACCGTGCGAATAGATATATGCCTTTTGAGACCTCGGATACGTTTACGGATCATATTCGTTTCAGCCAAGAGGGTCAACCTATCGAAGCCACCAAACTCGAGATAGAGCATAAGTTGAATGAGATGTGGGTAAATATGTATTTTAACTATGATCTAGATGTGATATTTTATTTTTTGCAAGATTCAGTGTCAGAAAAGGAAGATGATGTACCACCCCCATCATCATCTGAGGAGTCTATGACAGTTAGTGCTCAAGGTAAGGATCAATGTTGTTTTGATATCGTTTGTATTATTAGTGATCATGGTGTAGATTTCGAGGACGAAATCTATTTTTAAAGGAGGGAGGATGAGAGAACCCGGACTTTGCCAAGTTCCCGTTCCTATTTTAATCGAAGGATTATTTTAGTCTTTAGAAGATGTTAAGTGTTAGAAGAGAGCCTTAGGGTATATTTTATTTTTGAATCCTAGGAGTTCTAAATTTAGAACGCCCATAAGAGATAGGAGAAGAAGAAGCCCAACAAGGCCCATGTGTATTTCGGCCAACAAGGGTAGCATTAAGGCTTGAAAGCCCAAAGTGTTTTCTAAAAATAGGTGTAGGCGCCACATGGCACAAGAAGGACCATTTTGTCTTTTCTAGAAAGAAACGTTGGGAAATGGCAAGTGTGACACTTGTCCAACATGTAGGAGGTTCTAGATAAAACTGTTCATTCGAGCAGGATTTTTATCCGACCTAATCCGAAACTCGGTTATCCGGGTTCCGGTTATGGGTTCCAGCCCAGATACAATCCTAGCCGGAACCCACATCACTCCTAACCGGCCCAACCCTGGCCGGTTACGGTATTACATCCGGGTACCGAATTTTAACCTCGGTACCCGGTTTAAAAAAAAAAACGGAACCTAACTCTAAAGTCCCCACCCACCCGTTGGTTGAATCCTATCTGACTGCTCTCCTCTCTCTCTCTCCCCCTCGAGCCATGAAACCCTAGCCTTCTCCTTCAAGTTTTGCTGCCGTCTCTCTCTCTCTCGCCGTCGCCGCTGGCCGGACTTCCGATTAGTAAGTCTCTCTTCTATCTCTCACTTCGGTAAGTATATCTTCTCTCTCTCTCACTTCGGTAAGTCTCTCTTCTCTCTCTCACTTCGGTAACTCTCTCTCTCTCTCTCTCTCTCTCTCTCTCTATCTCTCGATCTATGAGCAATGCCTTTGAAAAAATCTTATGTGGGTATAGAGTATATGCAATTATTTTCCTAGATCTGCTCTTTTTTGTTAAACATGGGGTTTTTTTTTATAAGTTTTTGAGGGTTTATGTTTTCGTTCTTCTCTCTCTCTCTCTCTCTCTCTCTCTCCCCTCTCTCTCTCACAAGTCGAAACTCGCTTTCTCTCTCTTGCCCTCATGTCGAAACCCTAGCCTCCTCTGCCGATCCAAGCATCGTCTTCATCCTCGTGCCATCGTCTTCATCCTTGGGTATGTTTTATTCTCTCTATTTGTTTTGTTCTCTCTTTGTTATTTTGAGTTTGTTTTCATGAGAATGTTTGAATGTTTGAGGAGTATTTTTATGGGTTAGATCCTCGTGCCGTCGTCTTCACCCATGGGTATGTTTTCTTCTCTCTGTATGTTTTCTTCTCTGTTTGTTGATTTTGAGTTTGTTTTTTTTATTTCGACGAAGGTCTTGTGAGATTCAATGCTTTCTCTTTAGCTTTGTTTTTAGAAGGTTTGTTGTTGTCGGTGAAAATTTTGAAGTTGAATTTAATAGATAAGAAGTAGCTACTCCATATATATTATAAACATGATTATTCGATTGTGATGGGTTTTAGACTTTGGGGTGAAAGTGATGGATTAATGTTTACTTCGATCTCCTTTTTTTTTTTTTTTAACATGGGTCGTTTTTCATTACTGATTTGCCCAGATCTTAAATTTCTTCAGCAAAAAGATCTAGGAAGGAGTAGATTAGCAGATGTTGCACATGACCTCGTAGACCCTTTCCCCGTTCTAGCACTTCTGGGTATGGAACTATCTCTCTTTTGTGTGTGTGTGTGTGTCTTGGTATGGGTTGTTTTCTTGAGAGCCAAACAGAATGTCTTCTACCTGTATTTTTGAAAAGTTTGACTTGTTATGCAGCAATACTGAGAGAAAAAAATGTAGACTTTTCCTGTTTGAAAAGTCTTTACAAGGATTACAACTTCCCATTATTGATTTTAAAATGGAACTGAGTGATCAACATATTTTTTTTTAGTCCATCACTAAACAGATCTTCAAAGATACTGTATCTCAGTACAATTTTCTACTGGAATCTATGCTTAGCATTGTCACAATTTTCTTTTACATGTATCTATCTTGCAGAGAAAGAGATAGAAGATAACCCAGCTAGGATGAAGTAATTTGTGTTAGGAAAGCTTGGAAAAGTTCCTGATGAAATGTCAGTAAAGGCTTCTTTGGGGAGCTTTTTTGGTGTGAGATTAAATCACTGATGGGAAGATTGTGCTGCTGATTTTATAACTCATTTCTTGTAATTTTGTGTTTGGTAATGTAATTTATAAATACTAATATTGTAATATGTAGTGGATTGCATTGTGATGCATGCATAGATGAATATTTGATTTGTTTTTTTGTTTTACATGCATTTAGTATTTTTAGAACACAAATAAAATAAAGGCTTTCATGAATTTGACTTCTTAGAAAAAAAAATTTAATAAAATAAAGGCTTTTACTTAAAAAAAAAAAATTCCGGGTACAACCCGGATCCCGGATTTCCGAGTTTCAAAAGCCTGATCCATCCAGGTTCCGACCCGGGTTTGACCCAGACCAACCCAGTTCGGGTTCCTGGCCGGATTTGAAACCCGAGTCCCTATCCGAGTATACCCGGGTTTCCGGGTTGGAACCCAGATGAACACCCCTAGTTCTAGATGGTGTGAGTGGAGGATGATGTCATCAGGATTAAGACTTACATGCCCACATGCAAGAACCCCTTTTCTGAAAGTAACACTTGTCAAGCATGGAGAAAAAGACATTTGAAGATCTTACTTGGGAAGACAAAAAGACATGTTCTAGAAGCATGTTGGAAGAGCAAGAGAGGAGAGAGGGGGTGATGGCTAGGCATTGGGAAAGCCAAGGGGTCACCTAGGGAAAAGCTAGGGTTTTGGCCAACACAAGGAACACACACACACTCTCTCGCCACATGGCAACCAAGCAAATGAGGTGGTGTTCCAAGGAGGATTGAGTTATGTAGTTTGACCCTTTTGCCGCCAAGTACATTGAACCTAGACAAGTTAGGAAGGGCATAATGGGAAAGTGAAGCAAGAGAGGGTTTCGGTTGGAGGAGGCCACATGCCACATGTGAAGGAGGCCTTTGGTTTTCCAAGGTCATCCAAGGGAAGAGGAAGAGACCACTTTGTCTAAGATGCCAAGTGGCATCCATGCATGAGCCTTTGGCATTTCAAGAAGGGATGGAGGCTCTATATAAGGGCATTGCCGAAATTAGGAGAGGTCTTTTACTCAAGTTCTCAATCTTGTCTCTAAGGATTTCCGGCTACCACCATTTTCTCTCTAAATTCTTAGATTTTCTCACACTTTCTCACCAACCAAATGCCACCATTCTCTTCACCATTTCGAAAACCACCAGGAATACTTCTACAATCATTCGGCTAGAGGAATAACACAAGGAGGTAAGAGCCATTCCATCATTTCTTGCACATACTCACACGGCCAAGAGGGAAAACAACACCAAGTTTCGATTTTAGGATTTTCCCACATGTACACACACTTTCACTTTAGAAATTAGGGTTTTTCTTCAAGAAGAGGAAGAACCAGAAACTTGGATCCAGAATTCCTCCTTATCGAAAGCCACTTCACTAATAGATATACTACCATCAAAGACCTGCAGGCATATAAACCATCCGTCAAAGGACCAAGGTCTCCTAGTGATCACTCTTTCCATGTCCTTCTTCAAATTAAATTCGATCAGAAACTTGTTAGACCCAAACTCAGAGAATCGGATCCAACTTTCACATCTCCACACCTTAGTCAAAGCACCCTTGAACGCCTTTTTGTTAACAGAATTCTCAGCCACGATCATTGCTAGTAAACAAAATTGTCCATGTTATACTGCACAAGTCATAGAAGCAGGTTGTAGAACCAACCCTTCTCTTTCCTTGTCAGTGAGACATAAACCCTTCCATTGCCTTGCTAAGTCTTCCTCCATAGCCACCTCTTCAAACCGGACACACTAGTTCAAGAGACATTCTATTCTAGAGAGAAAACCTCACCCTGAGAGGAAAGGACCCACCCAAAATTACTCGTCTTTGTGAAGAGTTTGCAAACAGTACCCTTCACCAACTCGTAAGGATTAAAAAGTGTGAGTTGTACTTTAAAATAATATATTTTAGTTGCATAGTTTATAAATTTTTGAAAAACAATTGAATGAATCTTTTTATTGGCCTTTTTTCCATAGTTTATTTGGACTCACCATGTAAAGTGCCGTGAATTAAACATATAATAGTGCACAAACCAAAAAAAAAAGGAAATAGAGAGTTATGTGTGTGTGTATATATTATATATATATCCCTTATATCTTAAAAGTGGCTATAAGGGAATGAATAATAATTAGTGTTTGACACTTTTTTTTTTCATTTTTTCCATTTATGCCCCCATCTTGCTCGATCTTATTAAGTTTTTGTCCCTTTTGATTTTGATTTTTGTTTTGCTGGTTTGTGTCAGTACGTCAGTCATATTGTGTCAGTGCCTCATTTGTTTTGACAACCATTCTAATTTCATCTCATCTAATCTCATTTAATCATTACAACTTTTCCAAATTCTCACACAAAATAAAATAAATAATTCAACATTTTCAAATTCTAAAATAAAAATAATATTAAAAAAATATATTCTAACTATATTTTATTCAACTTTCAACTTTTATCTCAACTTATCTACAAAAACAAACGAGGCAATGAGTCGTCTGTGTTTTTGTTCATCCGTGTGAGTAGTTCATGTTTTGTGTGTTATGTCGTTTTACCCTTGTGTTATGTTCTTTGTGTCTGTTTAAGTGAGGGTTTATTTGTCTTTTGGTGTAAATGGGTCAGATGTGGCAAAAACATTTTAAGCACATATATATTGCTTAAAATGATGGCAGTCCTGAAATTTCATATATATATATATATATATATATCTTCACCAATAATATTATATAACGGCTCTAGATATAATGTTGATGTCCTTGCTTCGAAGTAGGTAGACGCTGTTCTTTTTAGTGAAAGTTGAATTAATCCTAAATGTGATGCCTATTTAAGCTATCTTTAGTTTTCATGGCCATTGTCTCGTTGTTTTTTTGCTTCGATGCATTAAACTACTCACTAATCAGTTTTAAGTAAAAAATCATATTATTTTCGTCTTTTGTGGACATTACTAATTTCCAAAAAGAATTTCTCCCAACTAGGCAAACGTGCCTAGCACGTTGCTCTTGATCTAGTGTGTGTGTGTGTGTGTATATATATATTAGCAGTAGAGCAACCTGCAAAGCACGTTTGCCTAGTTGGGTTAAACAGGTTTTATACAAAAAATAATATGATTTTTTTACGGAAACTTGATTAATGAATAATTTAATGCATAGAGACAAAAAAGCAAACTTTAACAAATATCTTTAGATAATGATAGGTGAGTGAAGTATAATAAATACATATTTGGATACATTAGAAAACAGAAAGATTAGTTCAAAATTAAAGTCAAGACATATTAAAATAACATAGACAAATTAAAATAGCATCATTGCCAGCACAATAAATACTACCACCACACTCAAAGAATGCATAACCACGATTTTAATAGCCAAGTACTGAACAATGTGCAAACACCATGAAAACACATTTAAATTGAAGTGCGCATTTATTAACAAAAAAGGCTAAAAAAAAAGCTTTGGAGAAGTTTAAACTCTAAAAAAAGGTATATGTATGTCACTCAAAGTATCATTCAGCATAATCAAAGCTGTCTCGAACTTCTCCGCAGAAAATTCCACGGAGATATTCAGAATAGGCATAAATACCTGCAACACAAAATGAGCAAAAATACAAAATCAAACATAAACCCTAAAGCACAAAAAGACAAAAAAAAAAAAAAGAATTTGAACAAAGATCACAGCTTCTGAAGCTTACTAACAACCACGTAGAGAACAATAATTCTGCATTTACATATAAAATTAGGAAAAAGAAAGAAGAACAAACATAAAAAGAAAGAGAGGAAAGCTGGATTGAAGGAGGAAGTTACCGATTGTTCAAGATGCTGAACAAAACTGCAGTGGAGTCGAAAGGTGAAGCTCCAACGCCTGGGTTGAACGCACGGTGAAAGGAGAGAAAATTTGAGAGGAAACGAAGGACAACTCTGCTCAAACGTGATGGTTTGCTTCTAGATTGCGAGAAGAGGTAAAAAAAAATAACTGCAAAGTTGTGGGTGTACGGGTTGAGTAAGATATGGAAATGCAGTGCAGAGGCTGTAACCGTGAAGACGAAGAACAGTGAGGGTTGAATGGGAAAATAACCTTCACCCAAACGACGCCGTTCGGGTCTCACATCATGCGCTTGTGGGCTGGACTTCATGCAAGTGGGCTAACTTCAAGAATACTGGGCTTAGAGCCCGAGTATTACATTCTTCCCCTTACAAAAATTCCGTCCTCGGAATTTGTCACAAGTTATTAGGATCTTCTTCGAACAACTGAGGGTACTTGACTTGCATTTCCTCCTCTAATTCCCAAGAGGCTTCACTGATAGCATGATTATTCCATACCACTTTAACCAATGGAATAATCCGATTCCATAACACTTGTTCTTTTCTCTCTACAATTCGCACCGGCTCTTCTGTATAAGTTAGATTTTCCTGAAATTGAAGAGGCTCGTAATCAATAACGTGGGTGGGGTCGGGTACATACTTCCTCAGCATAGATACATAAAATACATTGTGTACACCTGAGAGTGCTGGCGGTAGGGCTACTCTGTAAGCCACTGGTCCAATCCGGTCAAGAATCTCAAATGGCCCGATATATCTAGGGCTCAACTTGCCCTTCTTTCCAAATCTCATAACCCCTCTCATGGGTGCAATCCTAAAGAATACCTTATCCCCAACCTCAAACTCTAATTGGCGACGACGGTTATCTGCATAGCTTTTTTGTCGACTCTGAGCTGCTCTCATTCTAGCTCGAATGGTCTCAATCTTCTCTGTTGTCTTCTGAATGATTTCTGGACCCAAAATTTGTCTTTCTCCCACCTCGTCCCAATACAAAGGAGATCTACACTTCCTACCGTAAAGTGCTTCATAAGGTGCCATTTCAATGCTAGCCTGGTAACTGTTATTATAAGCAAACTCGACCAAAGGCAAGTGTCGAACCCAGGTTCCCTTAAAATCCAGCATACATGCTCTCAACATGTCTTCCAAAATTTGAATGGTCCTTTCCAACTGACCATCTGTCTGTGGGTGAAACGCCGTGCTGAAATTTAATTTAGTGCCCATAGCCTCTTGTAAGCTTCGCCAAAATTTTGAAGTGAAACGAGGATCCCTATCCGACACAATGGACACGGGTACCCCATGCAACCTCACTATTTCCTGTATATATAGCTCGGCTAGTTTCTCCAACTTATAAGAAACTTTGATAGGTACAAAGTGAGTTGTCTTCATCAAACGGTCCACTATCACCCAAATTGCATCCTGTCCAGTCAGTGTCCATGGTAAGCCTGTAACAAAATCCATTGAAATATGCTCCCATTTCCATTCTGGAATCTGAAGTGGTTGCAATAACCCTGCTGGTCTTTGGTGTTCCACCTTCACCTGTTGACAAGTTAGGCACTGTGCCAAAAATTTAGCAATCTCTCTCTTCATGCCCTCCCACCAAAAAGACTCTTTCAAATCCCGATACATTTTTGTACTACCTGGGTGAACTGTGTAAGGGGAGCGGTGCGCTTCATCGAGGATAAGCCTTTTTATTTCAACATTGTCCGGTATACAACATCTATTTCCAAACCTTAACACTCCATTTTCAGAAACACTGAACTCAGAGTTATCCCCTTTTTCTACTCCTTCGATTAATCTCGCCAACTTAGGATCTTCTTTTTGGGCGAGTTTAATTCTGTCTATCAAGGCTGGTTGAACTATTAAACTGGTTATCAATGCCTGCTGGTCACCAACAACAATTTCAATTGCAGCTCTTTCCAAATCCATTAGTAAGTGGGGCTGAGTAGTAAGAGTTGCAACTACTGGTCCCATTGGTTTCCTGCTAAGCGCATCAGCTACAACATTAGCTTTGCCTGGATGGTAGTTAATGTTGCAATCGTAATCCTTGACTAGTTCGAGCCATCTCCTCTGTCTCATATTCAGTTCTTTCTGAGTGAAGAAATACTTCAAACTCTTGTGATCTGTGTAGATTTTGCACCTTTCACCATATAAATAATGCCTCCAGATTTTAAGTGCAAAGACAACGGTGGCCAACTCCAAATCATGCGTTGGGTAATTTTGTTCATATGTCTTCAGTTGCCGAGAAGCGTATGCTATTACTTTCCCATGCTGCATCAATACACATCCCAAACCCAAACGCGAAGCTTCACTATAAACCACAAATCCTCCTCTTTCGTTAGGGACTGTCAGAATTAGAGCTGTTACCAATCTCTTCTTCAATTCCTGGAAGCTCTCCTCACATTTTTCAGTCCATTCATACTTGTTGTTCTTCCTAGTAAGGGCGGTAAGGGGAACCACTATTTTTGAGAAATTGTCTATAAATCGACGGTAATAACCAGCCAAACCCAAGAAACTCCTAACTTCATGCACATTGGTTGGTTGAGTCCAGTTAACTATTGCTTCAATTTTCCCGGGGTCTACAGAAATGCCATCCCTTGAGACTACATGTCCCAAAAATGCAATAGACTAAAGCGAAAATTCACACTTCTTCAACTTAGCAAATAATTTCTTATCCCTCAGATGGTCTTCGTGTTCAGCTTTGCTCTTGGAGTAAATTAATAGATCGTCAATAAACACCACTACAAATTTATCCAGGAACTCATGAAATACTCGATTCATCAAGTCCATAAATACTGCTTGGGCGTTGGTTAAACCAAAAGGCATGACTAAAAATTCATAGTGACCGTACCTGGTCCTGAAAGCTGTCTTAGGCACATCCTCCGCCTTGATCTTTAATTGATGATAACCCGATCTGAGATCAATCTTAGAGAATACCTGTAGCATCATCGATGCGGGGCAACATATATTTATTCTTTCTGGTCACTCGATTCAGTTCCCTGTAGTCTATACACATCCTCATTGTCCCATCCTTCTTCTTCACAAACAAGACTGGAGCTCCCCAAGGTGACACACTAGGTCTAATGAAACCTTTGTCTAGTAAGTCTTGCAACTGTTCTTTGAGCTCAGCTAACTCTGATGGCACCATTCGATAAGGGGCTTTGGAAAGAGGCGCCGTGCCTGGGGCTAATTCAATAGCAAACTCTACCTCCCGCTCAGGCGGTAATCTAGACAAATCTTTAGAAAAAACTTCCGGATATTCCCTCACAATGGGAATCTCTTCTAGTTTCAATTCTTCCTTTGGTTCATCCACCACAAAGGCCAAATACCCTTGACACCCATCACGTATTAACTTATCAACTTGAAAAGCAGAAATAACTGATGGAGGGGTACGCACCTTGGAACCCAAAAACCGAAGTTTCTATTCTTCCGGGAACTTGAACACCACTTCCCTTCTAAAACAATCAATACTAGCATAACTGGAAGCTAACCAATCCATTCCCAAAATTACATCAAACCCAAACATAGGAAAGACTATCAAGTTAGCTGGCATTTCTTTCCCGCTAATAGTTATTGGACACTTGAGTATAATCTTGTTACAAGTCACTATATCACCTATAGGGGTTGAGACCCTCAAATTGTAGTCCATCTCATCAGCATTAATGGGGCACAACTTAACATAATCCATTGAAATAAAGGAGTGGGTAGCCCCCGAGTCAAATAAAACAGTAGCCTTATTGAGAAATAAGGGAATATTTCCTGGTTTACGTCATATAATCCATAGAGATAATAAGATAAATAATCCTTAATTCTCAACATAAAAAGTTTAAGAGACGGTCAGAAAATTATACCTGTGATGACATCATCCTTGTCCTCAGCTTCTCCCGGTGTCAAAGCAAACACCCGTGCTGGTACAGTCCTCCGCTGATTGTTGCCTTGGTTATTCGGCCTAAAGTTTTGAGGTGGGTTGGGCCTTCTGTTGTTCTCCGAAAGCAATGGACATTCTCTAATGAAATGCCCATCCTTACCGCATTTGAAACATGATCCCACTTCCTTCCTGCACTCCCCATGGTGTATGCGGTTACAGAACTTACAGGGGTTAGGTGTATGATTTCTCTGTATCTGTCTCTGACTTGAACTACTCCCCTCATTTCTCTTTTTCCATTTCCCTTGATCCGAACTAGGAAATCCTTGTGGAGTAGCTCTCTTCCTCTGTTCTTGCAATTCAGCACCCCTCTTGAGATTCTGTTCAACTAGCATCGCCTTGTGCACTAATTCTGAAAAATTCTGAATTTGTAAGACCATCACCCGTTCATAAATCCTGTAGTTCAAACCTTCCTCAAACTTCCTAGTCTTTTTCTCCTCATCGGGAATCAAGTATGCGGCGAAGCGTGATAACTCCGCAAACCTTGCAGCATACTGCCGCACAGTCATGGTCCCTTGCACCAAGTTGGTGAACTCTCGAGCTCTAGCTTCCCTATCAGCCTTAGGGAAAAATCGATCAAAGAAATTCTGCTTGAATTGAGCCCAAACAATTACTCCAATCCCCTCAGCTTCCCTGATGACTTTTTCAGAATTCCACCATCTCTTCGCTTCTCTAGTTAATTTGAAAGCTGCGAACCGGAATTTTTGCTGATCAGTGCACTCCAAAACACTAAATATTTCTTCAATGTCTTGTATCCAATCTTCCGCTGTGTTCGCATCACCTCTTCCATCAAAGATGGGAGGATGCGTTCGATTAAATTGTTCAAACGTGCAACCTCCATCGTTGTCGTTTTCGTTCAAATCTTCGAGGGTTCGAACTCGACGACGAGCAGCCATCCTAAAAGTTTAAACTTGGTGAAACGTTCTAAAATAATAAAAACGAAAATACCAGGTAATAGAATAAACTAATAAGATAAATTTAAAATATGCATATAAACGCACATACATATATATATATATATCAGATAACTATGTAAGTCCGACATCACTTAATACACACGTACATCCCCAGAATCTAACACCTCAAAGTTCCGAACTCAATTCCTAACATCAGCCAAATCTAACACCTCAATTCTCATCAAAATCAAACATAAGGTTCTTGGAACCTAAACTTTAAATATCCATATGCCTATATTGAAATTTTCACATCCTATGAACCCACAGATATCTAAACCTCCAAGGTCTACAGTATGCAGAATTCAAACCTGGCTCTAATACCAACTGTAACGCCCCGACCCCGAGGATCCGGAGAGTTAACTCAGATAACCTGATAAACAACTCCAACAAGGCTAGAGTACTTCCAAATTCAAAAAATATATATACTTCCCAAACTTCAAATCAAACGTAAACACTTCAATTAAATAAACCATATAAACTCATTTATCCAATTTTCAATCCAACTACCCAAATAAAATCAACTCTTCTTCATGTCTCAAATAACAAACTAGAAAAAATGTAACATTAACATATGTCTCCATAAACCGTCTAAATCCATCGAGGCAACTTAAGAAAAATATAAATAACTTCTAACATCAACACTAATACCACGAAATACCCAACAACCATGCACTGCTAATCTTCTCCATAAACTCTAATACTGATCCTCAGCTGAACCATCAATGTCATCTGAAATATTATGAAGATTAAAGGGGTGACTTATCAACAACTCAGTAAGCAAAGAGCATATACTAGCATGTAAACATAAGCATTTATAACATTTGATAAGCAGAACAAAACATTTACTTTCAGAATGCAGAAACAAAACTTGGTACAAAAACATTAGAGCGAAATTTTTAGAAAAATAAACTTATTCCCAAAAAAAAAGAAAATCCGTTGGCATTTCTAAACTGAAACATTATAATCATATCATCGCTTAGTATCACATCAGGACAATACTATGTTTAACCCCCGTGGTAGGGTTATAAACCACCATTATACCCGTGGCTGGGCCATATTCCATGTTTCACCCTCGTGGTAGGGTTATAAACCACCATTATACCCGTGGCTAGACCATATTCCATGTTTCACCCCTGTGGTAGGGTTATAAACCACCATTATACTCGTGGCTGGGCCGTATACCATGTTTCACCCCCGTGGTAGGGTTATAAACCACCATTATACCCGTGGCTGGGCCTTAACAGAAACAGAACAAATTTCATCGGAATCAGATCACAATCATATACAGAATCAGAACTTCATGCCAAGGTTTTCAGACAACACATCATATAAAAAATAAAATATTAAATAACTTCAGATCATTTCACATGTTCAAAATAAAAAGACACCAAAACATCTTCCTTATCCATAGCAAAAACTTTTAGACTTTCAAATTCGCTCTTTTGTATAGTTCAGAAACAAAATGCACAAAACTAGCTCATGTCTACACCAGTCATGACAGAAAATACTTTCTCTTCTATTGAATTCATACATATGCAAAATAAACATCTGTGGTCGTTTTCAGAGTCCTTTTCAAAAATAAACATGCTTATTTATAAAGTCAATCTCATTTATTTCTTTTATGCAAAACTAGTATATGAACCCCGCTGACCTGACTTCTTCGTATTATCAACACCTTGAGTCGGAACTCTAGTAGTAATACCACCTAAACAAAACATATAACCAACATTTAATAATCAATCTAGTAAGCTGCTATTTATTGAATAATAAATCAAAACAGTCCCTTCACAACTCAATAACTATCCTAACAATTAAACCCGAACGACTCTCTCTTCAAACCATTCGCATTTAAAACCCAAAACAGCCACCTTCTATTAACACCAAATCAACTATAATTATTTCCAAAACCAACAACAACAACTCCAATAATTAAAACATAACCCAAACCAAACTTCACTTCCAACCTTCGAATAAAAATTTCAGTGCAAGCATCAATATTCTAGTTATTGAACAATTCAAGACTTGCATAAAAATCCAATACAACTAGCTCCAAAACACCCATCAATTTACACTAAATAGTCTCAAATAATAGTCCAAAACAGTCTCACAAATCCATCCAAAAATCATACTCCTCAACATCAAGAATTCCATCACACTCAACCACCATTAAATCAGTAACTCTATTACATTTCACAGTCCAAACCTATCATTCAAAAGCTACCAAAAGCTTCGGGGAACTTACCCCAAAAGAAAAATCCCAAAACTTCAAACCGCTTCGAAATGGGCCACTACAATTCACGTCCAAAAATATTCACAGAAATCTCTAGTGAAAGAGAAAGTGACCTGTACAAGCAAGGTTTGAGAAGCTGAGTGTGTGTGACGGCAGGCCAAAATACAGTGGTTTGTGTGTGTGTGAGTAAAACTGAGCAGAACCAAAAAGAAAAGAGGTCGCGCGAGTAAAACCAGAAAATCAGGAAAAAGAAAGAAGAACAAACATAAAAAGAAAGAGAGGAAAGCCGGATTGAAGGAGGAAGTTACCGATTGTTCAAGATGCTGAACAAAACTGCAGTGGAGTCGAAAGGTGAAGCTCCAACGCCTGGGTTGAACGCACGGTGAAAGGAGAGAAAAGTTGAGAGGAAATGAAGGACAACTCTGCTCAAACGTGATGGTTTGCTTCTAGATTGCGAGAAGAGGTAAAAAAAAATAACTGCAAAGTTGTGGGTGCACGGGTTGAGTAAGATACGGAAATGCAGTGCAGAGGCTATAACCATGAAGACGAAGAATAGTGCGGCGTGAAAGGGAAAATAACCTTCACCCAAACGACGCCGCTCGGGTCTCACATCATGCGCTTGTGGGCTGGACTTCATGCAACCGGGCTAACTTCAAGAATACTGGGCTTAGAGCCCGAGTATTACACAAGGCCTTTCGGACTCATGCTTAGGGAGTGAAGCTCGAAAACACGGCCCCACCCTACAAATCATGTATCACTTGCTTGATAACCCCCATAGGAAGAACGAAGAGAGAAGACCAGTAAACTTGGACAGAAAATAGGATAGAGTTTACCCGCTGAAGTCTGCCAGCATAGGAAAGGGCTTTACAAGTCCAGCTCTTGACTCTTCCAACAATCTTATCAACTGCTTCAATGATGGATCCCAGATTGTCAATTCCAAAAAAACTACTGATAAAATTGTTTATTGTAACACCCCGCTTAATTAACTCTTGATTAACCCTTAAGTACTCTAGATTAGGCTTTTAATTATGGCTTAATCACTTTCATTAAGGTTGATAGTGAGATTAGCATTAATGTTGGTACTTTGTGTTAATGAGCTAAGGATTAGAGAGGCAAGCTCATTAGTAATTTTGGTGAGGTTTTTTAGGACCCAAGTACATTCATGGGCCTAGCCCAAGAAAACCTTGAACCAAGCCCATAGAAAAATCAAGACTAGTCTTGGCCCAAGTATAGGAAGGCATAAGGCTTTTGGTGTAGATTAGACCCTTGGACCTTTTCAAGCTCATATGACCCAAAGTCATGTTTGGATTCATTTTACCATTCAAAGATCAAAGGCCCAATACACCATACCATTGGTTTCCTTAAGCCCAAATCACACTCAAAGTACCCAAATTAAGTTTTGAAAATTGGCTAAGGCCATTAACCATCATACTTTAGGTCAGTGCACTTTAAGCCATGCTTTGAAGCTTAATCATGCTTAATCTTTTCTTAAACTTTTTAATTCAAATTTTCTTGAATTAATACTCCCTTAAACCATGATTAGACCATTTTAATACCCTAGCTAAACCATTCCACATGTCATTAAGAAAAATGACATAACAAGCCCAAACCATGCTTCAATCGGTTTTGTGCATTGCCCTTTGTAATGCTTGGACTGTTTTGCCCTTGGGCCCAACATTTTTGTGGTTTATCCTCAAGGGTAATATGGTCCTTAAAAACCTTATGAGACCCTCCCAAACTCAGTTTGAGCCTTGGACGAAATTGGTTGCATCAACCAACTCAAAGAACCAAACCGGGTGCATCTTGGTCTAGTTTGTGTAGGAACCAATTGGATTGAGTTTGAACCAGCCTCCTGCCATGGTTTGCACCACCACCCCATGCCACCTCCTTCTTCACCCAATTACTAAGAAGTCCCATGCCATCATGAAGGATTTTGACTCATTTTTGCTGCCCAAAAAGATCCAAAACCGAACTGATTTTCTGCCCAAAGAACAGTCAACAGGCTTCGAATGGGTTCTTTTTAAAGAACGCCGGAGCGAAGTCAACATGTTATGACACCTAATGCTGGTGGGTGTACACGTTATAATTTTTAGGACGTTATGTTATTTACCAATGCATTGAGACAAGTCTATAAACAACGTAGTTTCAACATAAGTTATACTACGGTCACCGACAGGTACTCACAGTGCATATGGGGAACTGTGATACTACCACACGTTATGTTATTAATTAAGATAATGATGTATGTCTATGATGAAGAACATTTATGATGAAATTTTTATGAAGAAGTTATGTCTTTTAAAAAAATGATGACGAAATTACTTACTGAGTAAGAACCCGTGTCTCCATATTTAAAAAAAAAATGTTGAGGAATCTGGATGGGAGACATGCATACTGATTTTTCGCATCACATGCATTGCATATTTATCATTTTTCATGATTGATTTATATTTGTGTCAGTTAGTTGTTTAACTTACTGAGATTTCAAGTAAATCTCACCCTTTTATGGGATCACTATCATTCCACTCGGAATGATAGAAGTTGTGTTAGGAATCGACCAGGACGAGATTGATGGAGCACTGGGTTGGCATGATTGAGGAGGAGCCGGATCTGGAGAGGAAGCTGGACTTAATTTTGATGTTCATAACCCAAGTCCTTTATGTTATAGATCGCATTAAGAGAATGATATGAGTTTGTATATAAGTCTATGCTACTTTAGTATTTCGAACATGATGATTATCTAATGAAGTTGGGATGTTTTAGTTATTATGGCATATTTTCACCTTAACCTTTTATTTCCGCTGTGATTATTGCATACTTCTAGTTGCATACTAGGATGCATTGCATATTAACTGTCATGAACGGGGGTATGTAACATTGTGTTGCATGTCCCAACGCTCTAAGCCTCCATTCCATCCCAACCGGGGATTAGGGGCGTCAAATTCATCCTGCAAAATGAAAAAAGGGGGAAATAAATCTAGATTCAGTGACAGCATATTTAGAATTTGCAATGCGCAAACACAAAAGTGAATGCAAAGAAGTTACCTTTACATAATATGGAGGGGTGCCCACAAAAACAGTTCTTTTGTATCATAAAATGATTACTTTTATAAAATAATAGGCATAAGTGTCTGGTTGTTTAGGTAGTCAGGACATGATTAATGTTTCCAAAACACAAATTCCATGTATATATAAACTGTCGACAAATGAAAAAAAAAAATCATATCTTTGAAAAGATCTATGGGATGGCAACTAAAGAATTGTTTAAAAACACCTATGTATACCTAGTTTGCTTTTTATCGTTTTAAAAAATTACATGTGATAGGAGAAGAGCCTTCTCAACTCGACTATGCCTAAACCCCAAGTAAGTGAAGTTAGCAACATGGATTACTTTTATGCCACTCAGTGCCATCTAGGGCTGTGTCTGAAGGACAAGAGCCAACAATAGAGGAATATATGAAACAAGTAAGAAATGTTAGAGAAATAAAATTGTGTTCACATAGAAGAAAATACCAACAAGGAAAAACAATACAGTTTTAGATATTAGATATATATATAAAAAAAAAAAAAGAACTGGATCCAATGTTGAAAATAAATTTCGGATATCACAAGAGTATCCTAACAATAGCCGTATGGGATTGTGGAGGGATAAAATGCAAATAGCCCACCAAGCCATCACTAGAGAGAAAAGGGAGACAAGGAAAGAGACAAGAGGGAGACAAGAGGGACATAATGGCTTATAAATGTCAGGGGTCAGAAGAAGAAGAAAAATGGTTCACGCAAGGGAGACCTGCCATCTCAAGGTAGGCTGACATGTGCAATAAAGAGTCAGGCAACATATAAAAAGGGATGCCCAGACAAAAGGGAGGATAAATGGACGACTGCTACTTCACACACCGACTCAACGCTCCCTCAATCAGATCTTCTTCTTCAAGCAAACTCTCAAGGAAGACAGCGCCTCCAATAGGAAGAACCCCAACCTAATCCATACAGTGAGATATGAGGAACCATAAGTGACTGTAAACAGATATATTATTGTGGAGACTCCCCTCCCCAAACCCCTTGGACGTAGGCCTGTTGCCGAACCACATAAATATTGGTGGCCTTCTCTTTTTACTTTCTCTATACTTATTTTTCATTTACCGCCATGGACATACGAAATGCCACCGTATAGCTGCAAAGGAACACTGCTGTATGGGATGATGGAGCAATATTATGACTTTCTTTTGGCAAGTGAAAAGAAACCACAAAAAATTCACTTCACATAATTAAGAATTCCCAAAGAATGACTAAAAAGATATGGACGGACACACTTCCACATAAACTTCACGTAACTTGTTAGGAGATAAAGCAGCATCCTTAAGATGAGGTGCAGTCCAAGTTGCTTTTCTTGCACAAACACAAACTCCAAAATTCAACAAGAGGTGTAACTGTAAAATTAGAAGCCAAAATTCAATTCCATCCACAAGAGACTAAGTGGGAAGGAAAGGAAGAAAGATCTACAATAAACACTTGGTTTAAATGACTATGAAAGTTTGAATGTATTTAATCTATATGGAGCAAAAATATAGGGACAACACATACTGCTAACACATCTATTATTAAGAAAATATTTATTCTATAGGTGATTAATCAAAACACAATACCTATGAATTCGATGACCAGAACGTGTTTCTCAAAAGAACTGGAGTTGGACACCTAATTCACGCTGCCTTTAGCCTGCAGATCACAATTACGATATTAAATACTATATGACAGGACCAAATCTCAAACAATTGAAACAACTTCAGAATATGCTCATAAGATCTCCCCTTCAGCTGAACTTAAGAATATGCTCAATATATAGTTCAAGATGTCTCAGCCTGTAAAACTTGGAAATTTTTTTTTCTGCAACAGGCTACCCAAAAAGAAAATGAAATCCATACATTTTTTTTTTAGAAAACAAACATGCAAAAAAAAAATTACCCTTTTCGTCAAAAGCAATGAGAGAGAGACAGGGAAACTCAATTTTTTTGCTTAAGGGGTGGTTGAGTCGAAATCAGTGGCTGGTGGTGGTAGTTCTCAGTAGGGGTGTAACCGGTCCGGTCTGGTCCAGGTTCGGACAAAATTTAAGACTGAACCGGTATGTACCGGTTTTACATTTTCCAAAACCAATTACGCATCAGTTATCCTCCTGAACCGGTACTTCCAATTTTACCGGTTTCCGGTCCGGTCAAGTTTTTCGATTTTTTTAAAATGTAAGTTTGTCATTGAAAAAAAAAATGCTTTATACTTTTATTACAAAAAAAATCTGCTCTACTAAAATATGCTTTACAAAAAACTTTTTTACTAAAAAATCTGCTTTACTAAAAAAAAATCTGATTTACTAAAATCTGCTTTACTAAAAACTACTTTTCAAAAATCTGCTTTATTAAAAAGAATCTGCTACAAGCCTATAAATATAACTACTACAAAAACTGGGAAAAATATCTGCAATAAAAAGAAAAATATGATATGAAATAAAACAAGTCCAAATGACCAAAAGTCTAAATTAGAAGTTCAAAAGTCCAACAATTATATATATTATATATATAAGTTTCACATATAATTATATATTATATATAAAACTTATGTATATATATAAAATATTAAATTATATATATATATATTTTTATCAACAGGTCCGGTCCGGTATCGAAAATCGTAAAACCGGAACCGGATCGGTTCCAGCCGGTTTGGACACTACAAGAACTAGTTCGGACTGATTTTTCGGATTCCCGATTTTAATTTACACCCCTAGTTCTCAGTGTTGGGGTTGCTCTAGTGGTGAGCTCCACAGTGGCGTTGCTGTGAGAAGTTCAACGGGGCTAGCTTGAGTTTTGATGGAGGAACCGAAGGCCAAAACGTCGGCCAATCGGCTTGGTGGTGCAAATCACTGTGCGACAACCGTGCTTGGGTCGGCGTGATGGTGGTGAGAGTCTGGCGCCACCAAGGTGGTGATGGGGGAGTTGCGGTGGTCATGCATGGCACGATGGAGCAAAACAAAACAAAAGTGTAAACGGCGATGGGAGAGTGGAGGGTACAAGAAGACGACAGGGAGAGAAAGGGGAGAGAGGAGAGAGATCTACCCTTATCTAGGGGTGGCAATATGTGACATAATCCGCTAACCCAACACAAAGACAACACGATAAAAGCGGGTTTGGGTTTTGTCTTAACGGGTTCGAGTCAAAATGAGTTGACCCGTTAAGATATGATTGCTTAACGGATTACTAACGGGTCAACCCGTTAAGAAAGTTGAATTTACATTTATACCCTTAGACATAAGATTGTAACATTAATATTTTACAATGTGTGTTTAACATATTTGGGATTGTAACTTTAATATTATTACAGTGTGTGTTTATCATATTTGTGTAATTGTGTGTTTATCATATTTGGTACTGTTGGTATTTTAATGTCGGTATTTTTATTATTTAGATTGTAATTTTAGACTTGTAGTTAATTTTTTTATTTTTTTATAGATATTGTTTATATTTTAATATTTATATAAAATCAATCAAGTCAAATGGGTTGAAACGGGTCTGTTCAACTCATTAACGTAAACAGGTTGAGTCGTGTTATGTTGTATTATGTCAATCTATTTCGTATTCAGTAACGGGTCAGAACGGGTCGTGTCGTGTCAATCCGTTATTTTAATGGGTCATGTTAGGATTTGAGATTTTGACACAAAATCCTTAATGGGTCGTGTTTGTGTTGACCCATTAAGTATAATGCATATGTCTTGACACGACACGAACACGACCTGTTAATATGATTTGACACCCTTACCCCCTACTAGAGCTAGACGGCGGCGCGAGTTGGAGGAGATGTGGGGCGGTGTTTTGGATCTGGAGAGAGAGAGAGAGAGAGAGAGAGAGAGAGAGAGAGAGAGAGAGAGAGAGAGACAAGGGAATAAAACAAAGGATTTGTGTGTGTGGTCTAAAATTTACCAAGGGATAACGTTTATCCAGATAGACTGACACAAACTCAAACCATCCCTTTCCCAACACTCAACGCATTGACACAAATAAATCCATCAGCCAATTCCCTTTCCTAAGATTCAAACAAAAAAGACCATTTTGTCCTTATAATACACGAATGAAATACACAATAGGCACTTAAGAAAAGGATAAAAGGAAAATAACAAAAAAAAAACAAAGAAGAAAAAACGGATGAACAAAAATTACTGTTTATCAATGTTTTTTTTAGTTTTTTTTTTATTTTTTTAATTAAAGAGAAGGTAGTCACATGTCCAATAGTGACCTCTGCCCGAATTTATTAATGAGCCCTCACTTGTGGCGGAAGAAAACCGTGGTAACAATCACAGTACTTGGTTTTTACAAAAAAAAAATTTGAAAAATAAAGACAATAAATCCCAAGTACTCAAAAGAAAAATACAAAAAAACAAATTACACTACCAAATATTCTAAATTTACATTTTGCACTTTCGAATCTGAGGTAGACCACATGCATCTGTTCTGATGATCCCTTTCAACAAATGTGGAAGCTCCGTTTGACCTACCCACACATGTGAAACACCACTACTTCCTAGATGTGCCAAAAAATCGACAGCCATATTTCCTTCTCGATATATATGACTGACATAAAAATTTATCTCTCCCAATATTCCAACTATTTCTTCCAAAAAATCCTCTAGATACCAAAGAGTACATCTTCCATTCTTAATCCAATTCACTACAATTAAAGAATTCATCTCAATGACAAGATTATTGAACCCCCATTGCTTACAAAATTTAAGACCTGACCATAGAGCCATAACTTCCGCAAGATTATTACTCCCATGCCCATATGACTCGGAGAAAGCATATACCACATACCCGAATTCATTCCTGACAACTCCTCCTGCACCGAACATTCCTGGATTATTTCGGCTACTACCATCCACATTCATTTTAAACCACCCTCTCTTTGGCTTTTCCCATCTAACTACCTTCAAAACTTCCTTCTTTCTTGCAATAAAAGGTAAATTCAAAGAATTTAACACCTTAAAATTATTATCCACTAAACGAGAAGCCTTACTGATTTTAATACCAACCCAATGAATCCAATACTTAACCCATCTCCATAAAACATGTACCTTTTCTTTCTTACCTTCCATCCTGGCTTTACATCTCCACATCCATAAATTCCAGAAAATTATCACCGGAACAAATCTGATTAGCGTACCAAGTTGTGATGATTTTGATGCTCTCTGAAACCAAGCCTCCACTGTTGCTTTCCAAGACCGATTTGGGACAAACGAAATACCTAACATATTTGAACTGAATTTCCAAATGACGGCCGCCATGTACCCACTATACAACACATGATCAATCTCCTCTACAGCACCTTGTTGACAACACTCACACTTGGACACTAAAGGCACTCCCAAATTCTTTATTCGGTCATCCACGCTCAGACTTAAGTTCATTGCCTTCCACATAAACACAGAAAACTTTCTAGGAATAGCAACATTCCATATCCAGTCTGTCCACTCATATTTATTGTTGCTTTCCCGAACAAGACTCCAAGCACTCCTGAACGTAAATGAACCATCCGAATTACCCATCCAGATGAGCTTATCTTCACCTAACCTTTGACCCTTAATTTCATTAGCAACTTCTGCAGCTTTTCCAGACCCTACTAATTGTTCCAAAGAATTCATATCCCAGCTATTATTCAACATAACCTAATTCACTTTCAGATTCAAATCACCCACAATCGTGCAACTCTCCCTCAAAGGACCAGAATTCATCCACTTATCCATCCAAAAATAAATATTCCCCTCACGAATTCTCCACTTAGAATGCAAGAGAACAAACGGCAATTCCTTAGCTACAGACTTCCAAAAACGGGTTCCTCTAGTTGCGTTAATATCCAATGGATACACACCATACATATATTTTGCAGAAAAATACTTTTGCCAAATAGAATCAGAGCATAGAATATTCCAGGCAAATTTAGAATGTAACGACCTTTGAACATCACTTAACTTCCTCAACCCAAGCCCTCCCTCATCCACCGGACTACAAAGCTTCTCCCATTTAACCCACTTTTTCTTAGGATTCCCATTAACCGAACCCCAGAAAAAGGTACTCAAGATCTTATTAATCTGAATATACACCATTTTCGGAACATGTAGCACTGAAAGGAGATGGATTGGCATACTTGACAATACTTGTTTTAAAAGAATCAATCTCTCCCTAGCGGAAAGGAATTTTATTTTCCAACCTTCAATCTGATTACGAATTCTTTGAACAATATCCTGAAAATGTAAGGACTTCAATCTTCCTGATACAATTGGAACCCCTAAGTATTTAAAAGGAAACACCCCTTCCGAGAACTGAGTGGTAGATAAGATATGCCTCCGTCTATTACTATTAACATGCTTAGAGAAAAATATATGAGATTTAGCATTGTTTACCTGCTATCCCGACCATGAAGCATAAGTACTCAAAATATCAATTATTTCCAAAATAGTAGATTTCCCACCATTTGAAAAAATTATCATATCATCAGCATATAATAAATGTGAAACTATAGGATTATGTCTCGGATGAGAATAACACTTTACTCTTCCTTCTTCATACTTCTTCTTAATCAAACGAGAAAGTACTTCCTCCACTAAAATGAACAAGTATGGGGACAAAGGATCACCTTGTCGTAAACCCCTTCCACCCTTAAAGAACCCCTTTGCAGTACCATTCATTACAATCGAGTACCAAGGTGTAGTAACACATTGCCTCAGTAGCTGACGAATTTTCAGAGAGAAACCAAAACCTTCCAGTACACAGAATAACAACTCCCAATCAATCGTATCATAGGCTTTAGCAAAATCAATTTTCATCAAAATATTACCTCCTCGGATTTTTTTATTAATATCATGAAGAAGCTCCTGAGTGAGACTAATATTATCAAAAATACTTCTATCTGGAAGAAAAGCTCCTTGTTCCTTTAAAATTATTCGACTAAAGATCACTGAAAAACGGTTCACTAGAATCTTAGAGCATATTTTATAAACTACGAAACAAAGACTGATTGGCCTAAAATTCCCAAATGACATTGGATTATGAATTTTAGGAAGTAGAACAATATAAGAGGCAGTGTAAAACCTTGGAAGTTCAGTCCCGCTAAAAAAATCCGTAATTGCTTCAAATAAATCATCTTTCACTAAAGACCAACAATGTTGATAGAACCCCGAACCAAAGCCATCTGGACCAGGACTACTATCCTTAGGAATAAAAAAAAGAGCATTTTTTACTTCCTCCAGCAAAGGAGAACCACCAAAAAACGATAAACGCTTTTACTGTTTATCAATGTTGATAAGCGATAAATGCTTTTTATCATAGAATATATATATATATATATATATATATATATATACACTATATATAATAAGTGGGGATAGCGTGAACAGTGCTTTTTGTCGTCCTCCGTGTTGTGGTCCATTTTTTGTGTGTTTTTGTCCTTTTTGTCCTTTTGTTTTAGTCTTTTGTGTCCATTTATGTAAGGGTGTTTTGGTCTTTTAGTTTTTTTTCCTTCCCGAGATTCTTTTTTCGTCTTTGCGTCTTCTCTCTCTAGCTTTTATCTCCGAAAGCGACGCCTTCTCTCTTTCTCTGCATTTTGCGTCTTCTCTCTCTGCATCTTTGTGTCGTCTTCTCTGCATCTTCTCTCTTCCCCTTCTCTCTTCCATTAGTGTTTTGTGTTCTCTAGGTATTTCTCCAGGTTTGTTTTTTGAGTTTTTTTTTTTGTTTTTGGGTGCCGTTAGTTTGAGGATTTTACATGGGTTTGATGGGTTTTTTTTTTGGTGCCGTTCGTTTGGGGATTTTACATGGGTTTCTTTAGATTTTACATGGGTTTGTGCATACTATGGGTTTTTGGTATTTTTTGCCAAAAAATAAAGTTTTCTCTTCGGATTTGCATGTTCTGGGTTTTTTGTATTTTTTGTGAAAAAATATATTTTTTCGTGGGTTTGTTAAGTTTCTTTTTTATGTTGTTAAGTGTTCATTTTTATGTTCTGGATTTGTATGTTCTCGGTTTTTTGATGTTCTCGGCTTCTTGTATTTTTTTGGGTGTCCTTAGTTTGGGGATTTTACATGGGTTTGTTGGTTTTTTTTTTTGGTGCCGTTCGTTTGGGGATTTTACATAGGTTTCTTCAGATTTTACATGAGTTTATGCATGCTGCAGGTTTTTGGTATTTTTTGCGAAAAAATAAACTTTTCTCTTCAGATTTGCATGTTGTGGGTTTTTTTGTATTTTTTGTGAAAAATATACTTTTTCGTGGGTTTTTTAATTTTCTTTTTTATGTTGTTAAGTGTTCATTTTTATGTTCTGGATTTGTATGTTCTCAGTTTTTTTATGTTCTCGGCTTCTTCTATTTTTTTGTGAAAAAATAGATTGTTTACATGGGCTTCTTCACGTTCTCTCTTTGGATTTGTAGATATGTTGTGCATGTTGTGGGTTTTTGGTATTTGCACAGACGTCGTTCTCATGGGGCTGTTGGCTTTTTATCATCAGATTTGCACAGATGTCGTTCCTTTGTATGTTATGGGTTTGCATGTTGTGGGTTTTTTGCATTTTTTGTGAAAAAATATATATTTTTCCGCCGTTCCTTTTCTCGGTTTTTTGTACTTTTTTGTGAAAAAATAGATTTTTTACATGGGCTTCTTCGCATTCTCTCTCTTTTTCGCATTGGGTCTTTTTTTTTTCATGAAGTTAAATCTGGTTTTAACATTTTGTATGGGTTTTTTTTTTTTTTTTTTTTTGTAGTTTGATGGTAAAAATTTTTTATTCTATTTTCCGCTAGCTAGAGGCAAGTTTTGAAAATGTACATCGTTCCTTTGCATGTTCTGGGTTTGCATGTTGTGGGATTTTTTGTATTTTTTTTTTATGAAAAATTAGATTTTTTGCATAGGCTTCTTTGCATTCTCTCTTTGGATTTCCAGGTACATTGTTTCTTTTTTTTGGTGGGTTTTAGCTTTTTCACTTTCGGTCTTTTTGTTCATGACGTTAAATCTGGTTTTAATATTTTGTATGGGTTTTTTTTTCTTTGTTGTTTTAAGGCCTACATTTTTTTTTATTTTTTTGTTCTCATCCCGTGGTCGGTGATGCGCTTCATTTTTGTTCATGATTTTTTGTTTTTGCATTTGAAGGTTTTGGTTTTTTGCCACTTAACAAATAGTATTTGTTTGTTTGTGGAAGAAATATATGAGTTCTTTTCCTTTGCTATGCCACGAAAGATGATTCCACTTGGTTTTGTTTCAAGCTTTAAAACTAATTTCTTTTTTTAGGTGGTGATATGGTGATGCATGATCAGAGATCTTTTTTTTTTTTTTTGGCGAGTTTAAGTGGGTGTTTTGATGCTGCAGATCTGTTTTGTTTTTTAAGGTTGGCTTAAGTGAGTGCTTTGATGCACCTCACTTGTTGCAGTCAGCTCTAATGAGAGGGTTACGTCTGAGACACGGGAACATTTTTTGTATTTTATTGCTCATTATTATTATATTGGTTACATGATGTGGTTTTTTTTTCTTTTGTATATTTTTTTGTATGCTTCAAGATTTGATATGTAATATATACATTGAACAAACGTAAAATAAAAGCATTTTATAATATATTTTGTTTATTTTTGTTTTAGTATAGAAGATAAAACTTGTAAATTGTTGTCTTTTTCATTTGATGTTGTGATGACTAAGTGGTTTGGGTTTTTCATTTTAGATTGGTATCTCTTAACTTTCACAATTTGGGCTTTGATTGTTCAATATATATTTGTTCAATATTCATTGAGCATAAATATTTAATATTTGTTTGTTCATTATATGATTTTGTACTCATTTATTATATTGTTGTGTTTTATAATTTTGCTTACCATAATATTCGATTTAGCTGCAACTATTTTGAGCATTTGTGAAGATTTCTTTATATGTTTTCATTTTATTTGTTTGTTGATTTCAGGTTGGTATTTCTGAACTTACTCAATGTGTATGAATATGTAGTTGTATAGATTGTTTTATATTTGTATTTTGTAATTTGTTTGCATTATTTTATTATTTTTAATTGTGAATATATTCATTGTGTAACATTAACTTTTTGTTTGTTTTTTGTAGAAGGTTTCTAACAATAGCATTCATATTGGAGTTTTACTTTAAGGTTTGCATTTCTCAACTATTTCATTTTGTAGTTATTACTAATATTTTTTAATTTCGTTATAAAATGTTATTATTAATTTATTTATAGCTTGAGGAGTGATCAAGAGTTTCAAATTTGTGAATGAGTACATTTTTTTTCTAGCCCTTTTTTTGCTGTGGAGTTGATTTTTCATGGGATTTGTTTTTATTTTGTTTTTCCAAATTTTTTTTTTATGTTATTTGTGGGTTTGCATGTTGTGAGTTTATGCGTTTAGTTTTTCCTTTCATGCATTTTTTAACTTCTTCATTTTTGGGATCTGCTTCATTTATTTTTTTATTCAGCTGTTCACACTTTTTTTTTTCTCTTTGAATTTATGCACTTGATTGTTTGGTTCTTTGAAGGAATTTAGGTTGTATATGTTGGTGTGAGTTGTAATAAATGGGAAGATTAGAGGAATTATAGGAAGAGGGATGGAAAGAAATTCTTTCCTTCACACGATAGCATGATTATAGGAATCTGGTTTGTATAGCCTAAAATAGAAGTTTTATTCTTGTCTTATATACTTGTAATGAACGATTGTAAAAAAGATTGATGATGAATGATACAGAGTGAATATTTTTGACATGGTATCAAAGCCTAATCTTGGGCCTCAATGTCGTCGGACTCTGATACAGAGCACCAAACTGGTGCCGACTGTAACAGTTCGCTAGAAATTCATTGGTGTAATTTCTATTGACTTTAGAAATCTCATGAAAATCCCATAAGTTTTTACGAATCAACCAATCACACAGGTTTTAGTCTGTCAACATAGTCAGAGTTATCACTCACTATGGTGCTAGAAATATGAGTTTAATTATTTGAGGTAGTTAGATGTGTCAGAATGCATTTTGGTCTACGCCATTAGACTTAGTGGATTATTTAGGATTTTATGGCGCAATAGCCTATTTTCATAATTTCGGACGAAACGTCTGTTGAAAATTGTGAAATTATTTTTAGGGGCACTTCGGGGTTGAATTTCGTTAAACGATTTTCACTATAGGTTAATATGAATATTTAGAATTTTTCAGTACTAAGTTTATTATGAATTTGTTTTGAGTGAATAGTAACCTCAATAAGAGCACTCAATGCAGTGTTTTCAAAATCACAGTGTGAAATGTCCAAATTAGGTTGGAGGAGTTTTATTTGGACACTTGGCAAGATCTTACCCACACATAGTGAATAATATTAGAGACTTGGTACAAAGAGGAACCATTAGATAGTTTTGTGAATGAATCAAGGTGTGAGATCATGCCACCTAAGCAAAGCTGTGTTTCATCTGTTCAACCAAATTGTGCCAAACCAAAGAGGGTTTCAACCCTAGCAAAACCCTAAATGGTTGGAATCCAATTGAAACCCGAAAAGCTTGGTTGAAACCGAAATCCTAAACGGTTTCCCCAAACCCTAAAGTTGGTCTCCAAACCCTTTTTAACCCGATTTCTAGCATTGTATTTAATCACTTGATTAAATCACTTCCACATGCTATTAATTAATAAAATTCTTATTATGACATCATTATCCAACCTTTTAAATCTTGGAAATTTGATTGGGCCAAGAAAAATTAGTTTTGGACTTGATAGCATCTCAAACCCTAACCAAACCCCTTTTAAACCCCAAATTGAAGCCCACTTGGTTGGGCCCACCAAGGCCCACGAAATTGGCCACCTTGGCAAAGCTTCTTAAAGAAGTTTCCTCCCCCACATGGCAGACCATCCACTGCCATTGGCTGCAACCCATTAGTGCCTTGATATGAAGAGAAGTCCACTCCATCAACCTCCATCTCTCATAGCTGCTGTAGGCAGTCCATTCCTCTCACTATTCTCCACTTTATGTCACATAGCCACCTCCAATCAAGGGTCATTCCAGCCCACAACTTCCCCCTCCAGGAGTCTATAGTCGTGCAAGGCACTTTTCATTCCATTTTATCACTTCTTTACCCCGTTCTTAGAGAGAAAACCCAAAAGAGCTCTCTCGGGCAGATTTCTGGGTCTTCTTACGTGGCCATTTTCTACCTTTTGTAAGTACTTTTGCATGATGGTTTCTTCACATAAGTTGTTCTTATTTGAGTCTAGTTTCCGTGCATATCTAAGTAGTCTCATTCCATGCTAATTTGGTCAGTCAAAAGTATTTTTAACCATGGAACGGTCATTCTGGGCGTGAAACTGGAGAGTATGTTATGTTTTGGAAGTTTTGACCAAGCTAATGGACATATCTTGGTCCGAAAATTTTATGGAGTGTTTTTAACATGTGTTTATGAATGTTCATTGAGGTTTTGTTGCATGAATAAAGCTTATGGTGATATATTTTCTTAGAGTTAGAAACTTGAAAACTGGAAGTGGAAAAACACTTTCTGTTTTGTGAAAGTTTGAATATTTCATGGTTTAATCTTATTCCAAAGGCTTTGATATTTTTATTTGATGATCCTAAGCCTCTTATATACATGTTAGGATGTTATTTCGAAGATATTTAGTTTTAGTTTTAAAGATATGATTTTCTATGCAAGAGGATTTCGGTTAGGCCTAAAATTTGATGTTTTTGAGTTAGATCCATGTTTTATTAAATTTTAGCCATGTGATTTTAAGTTTGATTCTGGATCTTCTTTAGGAAGCTTTTTTAAACCATGAGATGTTTTAGTATGAAGATCACATGTGTATAAGCCATGGATCAAGAGAATGATCAAAGTTAATGGAGAGAAAAGTTTATGTTTTGGACTAAGTTTAAAACCAAAAACTCTAAGTGTTGTTTTGTGATTTTTGGTGAGTTTTGTTTGATGATTTAAAGCATGTTTGATCTTAGGATGATGTTATGAATATGTTAGAAGTAAGATTTGATTTTTTGGAATTCTTGGAGATGTGTTTATTAAGGTCAAAACTTGTGATTTAAGATTTACTTTTTGTTAAAAAGTTTGGTGTTGATAATTAGCTTTTTCTTAATGGATATTTTTTTAAGTGTGTTTTTAAACTTAGGATAGGAAGATCTTTGTTACAAGATTTTGGTTTATTCATGAGTTTTGAAACTTGAAAGAATTGCAACCAAAATCAAGATAAATGGCCTATGTAGGTTTCGGCCATAGTGAGTTTTTCATAGTTGTGATTGGTTTTAAATTTTTCTGAGTTGATATTTGAGTTTGGGACAAAATTTACATGAGGTATGTAAATTTTGGTAATTTTTGGAATTAGGATGTCAAATCCTTAAGTTAGGGGTAAAATGGTCATTTGTCCACATGTAGAGGGTAAAATGGTAATTTTACTCTAAGTTGTCTCTTTTTACATTTCTAATTGTTAGTAATTAATTTCTAACTTTTAGAATACCCTCTTACAGTTCCTCGTGTTTCATGCTTTATTCTAGTAGAACGCGACGATCGAGGTAAGTTAGCTTTTAACTTACTATCAGTTTAATGTGTATGAGTGATAAATAAGGGAACTAAAGAGTATGTATGCATGTTATCATATGTGCCATGCCAAGTCATTACATATTTATCTGTTACACAGAATTTATTCTGTCATGAATTATTCATTTGTTACACAAGATATTATGTCACGTATCGCTATACATTGCAAGTATGTCATGTAAGTATGCCATCTATTACATGTATTTCATGTCACGTAACATTCACTGCCACATGTTACGCCATGTTAAGAAATGTTGTCTGTTATATGGTATGCTATGTTACGAAATGTTGCATGTTACATGTATGCTATGTTATGAAATGTTCTATGTTACATTAATGTCTCGAAGTATGTCATGTCTGTCATTTTTTGTTCATGTCACGTTATGCTACATCAAGACTTCTGTCTTTTATGTGACGTTCATGTTACGTCACGTTACAAAATGTCATGTATGCCAGTTAAGTCATTCATGTCAATCACGACCCTAAGCGCTAGGATAAGGTAATATCCTTGTGGAACTCCTTTGTTCACGCTGGAGTGTCTAAATAGGTGTGAAATTCCCTGGGTTGACGAAGTACAGTCAACAGGTTGCGAATGGGGCCTAATTAGCTGGTCACCGGAGCGCGCCAGGCACTAACGCCGATGGTGCCACACATTATGTTACGTGTGTCCACAACAAGTGTGGTACAAACAAATAAGTCATGGGGCCACAACAACTATGGAGCATGAAGTATGGGGCCACAACAACTGTGGAGCATACACTACGTGAGACACAGCAATTGTGACACGTAGAATACGTGGGGCCACAACAACTGTGGAGTACGTATTAACGCACTCACAGCTAGTATAGACACCTGTGATGTGATGCGGTAATCGGCAGGGACACACGGTTCAAGGGGACCTGTGTAGCACCCATATGGTCACTTTATGATTAAGTCTATTGAATAAGATTTCAAGTTCATGCATTTCACGTTCAAGTCATGTGTCACGTTATGTTATGTTCAAGTTTACGTTCATGCAATCATGGTAATCCCATGAGACAAGAATATGTTTCAAGTTCATGTTATGTTATGTTCACGTTTACGTTATGCTCTAAGTTCACATTTATGTTATGTCATGCTCAAGTTCAAGTTCAAATTATGCATGTTCACGTTCATGTTATGTTTCAAGTCCATGTTATGTTTCAAGTTCACGTTCATGCTATGTTTCAAGTCCATGTTATGTTTCAAGTCCATGTTATGTTTCAAGTCACGTTCAAGCTAAGCTTCAGTTTCAGTTTAAGTTATGCCAGTTATGTTATGTTGTATGTCAAGTTATGCTATGATTACTTATGATTTGATTATGCATTCATGTTTTTACTGCCATGCATGCATCATTAACCTGTGTGGAAGTTTTCTGTTAACTTGCTGAGATTTGTAATCAAATCTCACTGTGGTAGTCCCAACTACCATTCCCCCCGAATGGTAGATTTTGTTATAGGATCTGAAGGAGAATCGGGAATCGACCAATTGGAAACGGTCGACTAAGCGACGGTGCGACGTAGATGGTAGTATAGTAGTTACCTCAGATTACTACATGTATTTGTGGAGTTCAATCTCCAGCACTCTTTTGATCATAACCATAGGGACTATTGTTGTGATCTTAGTTGTTTAGTATGTCGTTAAGTATGAAGTATGTCTTAAGTATTTGGGATATTTTAGTTTGGTGCATAGTATTGCTAAAGAAAACAAAAATTATCCGCTGCGAATATTGCATAATGCTAGATGCATGTTAGGAACATTGCATCTTATATGTCATGAACGGGGGCAAGTAACCTTGTGTTGCATATCTCGACGCTTCAAATGTTCGTCCGATCCCAAGCGGAATTTGGGGGCGTCACACCGACTCCGTCTTTACCGAATTCACCACAAAAATAACTGAAGCTCTTACCAAAGTCCAAACACTGACCCTATCCACCGAACCCTCTGCTGCTCCGATCGGCATCAAGTTGGACGGCACCAACTACACTCTCTGGTCCCAAGTTGTCGAGATGTATATCTCGGGCAAAGAAAAGTTGGGATATATCAATGGCAATATTCCACAAACACCTTCGACGGATCCATCCTTTCGCAAATGGCGCACAGATAACGCCATTGTCAAAGTCTGGC